>VURO01045346.1:0-35699 GCA_015108175.1 Pelvicachromis taeniatus | reverse complement strand
CTACACTGGAACTGTCGGCTAGCGAACCTGCTAACTGTTACTTCCTCTTGAGGAGAATCTAGCAGAGAGAAGTTTCAGGGAGCACCACTGGGCTAGGGAGCAAAGGAGGAGCACAATTGGGAACTGCATTATTTGTGAACTGTTGGAATACGTTTTGGAGCACTGTAAGTAAACGCACTGTCTTTTCACCTCAGTCTAAAAATCGCACCTGGGTCATGTTTCCCTCTCTTATCCGCGACAATTCCGAGAAGGGAATAAAAGCCTGTTTCCGTTTTAAACGCCGGGCCGGCCGGATAATTTTTTGAATAAACGCCCGGGATATAATTGGAAGATATGCGGTAACCCATCTATGCTAACACTTTAAGAGAGTCCTTCTGTAAAACAGAGGCATGTACTCACCAGAAATGAGTATCTCGTCAGACCATGTTACTGGACTTGTACTGGTACTAGCTCTGCTGAACTGTTGGTTGCTTGGAGGACTGTCAAACACATCTTGATGGCCTAATAAAGGACACAGTACTGTAATTACATCTTATATTTGTACAAAGACATCACCCAAGCTCAATCTGGAAATATCAATAGTTAACATAATTATACACTAGCTCAATTTGTATAACACAACTACCATCCACTATTAACTGTGTCAACAAGTGTGCCCAGTAAGTATATTTGACTATGAATATTTTTCTGACATGAAAGTTGTGTTACATACAGAATTGAAATACATACTTGTCTTTTTAAGCTGTGAGAGAAGTTTTCTGACTAGTTCAGGTCCTTCTGTCCCTCAACTCCTAAATCTTGTAGAAGCTCAAGCAAAGGCTCAGGGTCTTTCAGTTTAGGTAGACTTGACTTGATGAAAGACAGAAGCGGACATTCTGTATCCATGACTAGGCGGACTAGAAGGGACGAGAGACTGTTTTTTAAGCATGAGAGTAAAATGTCAAAAACTCAGTCTTTACTGAGTCAAGAATGCTATGCCTAAGTGAAATTACTCTTGTCCCACAAAGCTTGTACACAGGCAAAGGATAATAATCTACCCAGGTTTCCAACACCTCATGCTCTGCCCTGCTTGTTTCACTTCATGCAATCCAAATTCTGGCATATAGGACACATAATGAGGTGTAACAATAAAATAAACATGCTGGTCCTGCTTCACCAACATGAACTCTATCTGTCCGAATTCAAGTGTCTCACCTTGGTTTAGACACAGAAAGAATCCCTTTTTGTATTTGGTGCCTTTCCACTGCACCTCAGTAGTTGACAAAACATTGACTAAAGTATGTCCAACTGCACAGCGCACTGCTTCGCTATACAGTTCAGCATGGAAAGGAGTGGCATTCCTAACCACCAATAAGGGTGCAAAAAAGGAGCCAGAATGTAGGTACGCCTGCAGTTGCTGATGGGTCTTTGCAAGAGTGTGACATACATTTTTGAAATTTTGTGTCCTTCTCACACATCTTTTGAAATATGAATGCTTGCTCTCAAACCCCACTCATTTGACTCTGGACGAATGAGTGAGCCAAACTTTAGTATTAAGGCAGGGTAATGAGTGAGGTAATGATGCTTTGGTTTTAGTTTTTGTGAAGGAAACATTTCTTTCCTTGCCTCGAGATAATCACCAATTAGAACATTTAGCAAAGCAACCTGAGATATTGATATAGTTGGGGCACAAATCAGTTCCACTAGTTCTTTCAACTGGACAGTCAGTTGCCAAACAGGATTCTCTTTGTCTGTGATCTTTTCACCAATGATAATGGGGAGAAGCCTCAGCAAACACCAGTTTTCTGTTGCCTGGCCACCCAATTTTTTTAAACCCTTTTCTGAAACTTCAGCTGGTTTAGAGCTACAATCAGATCCTTGATAACTAAACTGTCTGATCCTACGATTAAGCTGTGAATATGTGAAGAATTTCCTCACTTTGGCAAAATAGTTCAGGTAAATGGAAAGGTCAGATGCCACTACACCCTCAAACAGATCATGGCCAATACAGGGTGGGAGGCCTGGCTGGCAAACATGAAAAAATGCCAGTGAATTAAAGACAGAGTTAAATTTCAAACCTCTGACTATATTTTGCAGTTCTTGAACAGTGTCATTGTACTCTTGTACTGTATGGAACAAACAAAAACTCTGGGAGAAATTAGCGTCCAAAAAATTGGCAACTAGAATAATAATAAAAATAACTTTTTGGATCACTAATGTGTGATCCACATTTTGGATCACAGTGTGAATGCTTCTTATAAGCATTCACACAATAATTTGTGAACTGAAACTTGCAACCGTCTATACAACACATAAACTGATAATGTGGCTCATTTTTATGAAGCCCTTGATGCTGAACATACTCTTTTAGGGTTCTCATTAAAGCACCACAACTGCGACAGATGTAATCCTTTGATATCCTTAAATGCAGCACAATACTGACCTTTACAACTTACTGGATTAATCCAAAAAAGCACACCACTAATCTGCAGAGAAAGAAAAAAACCTTATGAATGATGAAACCTGCCAAATCCAAATACATGTATGCAATGTACGTTTATATCTTGTCAAATAATTCACGTCAGCTGCTTTAACCTACCTCCTCTCCACAAAATATTCTTTACATGTCCATTACATTTTACAGGGCAAAGCTAACACAGTGCACTACTTCTATTTCCCATTTTTCTCACTTCATCACGCAGCACATCTTGGCGCACATGAGCCCTCTTCAGGAGTGCAGCTGTGTTGCTAGAGTGGAACAGCTCGCCTATTAGCTGTTATGTTGCATACTTAATTTCACATTAAGACAAATGCATCAGTAGCAGCTGGTCGTCCGCCTAACGGGTATTAGCGGTGTAGAAACTATCCGCGTAGGAACTGCTGTGTTTACACAGTCACAGAAAGCAGGCGGCTAACAAATTAGCGAACAACAACTCTGCTAGCCAGCAAGTTAGCGGCTGGTCTACCTGTATACTAACTGCACCTTATACTGACAGACGACGTGCTTTTCCTTCACAGCTAACGATTCTATGCCTTTTACCGTCTCAGTAAACTCCGAGCCATAGTGGCCAAGCAATACCAAGTTAACTCTACTAAGCTGAGTTTGATATACTTCCCTTGCAGCACTGCCTCGATGATCTTCCACCACGCTTTCCACAGCCATACCCGCGACCTTGTGCTTGTTAGTTCAAATTCATTGGCCGATGTTTAGTGTCATGTCGTTATGTGTCCCAACATCCAATGGCATGCCACGTTGTTTTCATGACCGTGCCCTCACCCCGGGTGCAGACGGTTAATGTCTCCTGATGAAACTAGGGCTATTTCTGTTCAGGAATGCTGTGAATACTTTGAAATGTATATTACTTGCAGTTCCTACTTCTACATTTATTTAAAAAAAAATATGTAATCAGCACAGCGTGGCCTTCCTATATTTTATATGTTCTTTTAGTTCTTATTCCTATTAGCTATATTTTCACTGTTTACCTCTGAATTATTTCAGCGAAATTATAATTTAAATACTCCTTTGATTATTAATTCCTCTCAATAATTTTAGCTCTTTTTATATATTTTTTCATATAATATAATTGTAATTTCACAGTTAAATCACTCAAATAACAGACAAATATTTGTGAAATAAATTTACATTTTCAAATGTATTTTAACAATGTACATATGTATATGTACAAAAACAATTATTTAATAAACAGGAAAATTGTGTTTTAATAACATTTACAGATATTTCAGTTATTTTACATTTGACATGTAAGATTACAGTTGAATTATGTGAATTTAATGTTTTTTTGAAAAAACAGAAAAATACTGTAAAAATTACAGTAAAAATACTATAATGTTACGATTTATTTTTTTTACAGTGTATGCAAATAAAGCATGGGTAAAAAACACAAAAAGGACCCAGGCTTTGGATTACAATCAAACAAATGTTTGATGCAGAGGAAATGGGGGGAAAAACACAATCTGTTGTTTTCAAAAACTCAGATTTAGATTTTTGAAGGAAGCAGCGAGCCACACATGCAGAATGAGAGGACAAAAACAGAAACGTCCTTTTGTTGTGAAGAGATCTGTTCGGTTGTCACTATAGTGCAACATGAATGTGCATGGCTTTAGGTGTTACATAATAACCTACAGTATACATGTGTTTATGTGATGATGCCACACAGGAAGACAAGAAAATATATGTGTTGCTGCTTTTTTATTGTTAACTTGCTGTATAGTGAAAATTGATGCATGGTAAAGAGCGTGATTTCTCCAATTTATTCCCGCCTTTCCCCTACACGGCACACATGAAATGTAACACTGAGGTAACCTTTCAAGGAGAGAAGTGAATTAGTTATTAATCGGACAGCACTTGAACATGAAGGTAGTTAGAGCTAGCTGTCTTAGAGTTATGTGAAAAAGAAAGTTTTCACAGTACGCTGCACTTCTGTGAAATACTAATTTCACCATGATTCAAAAGCTTGTAGAACCGCCTTTAGCAGCAATAACTTGAAGTAATCATTTTCTGTTTGACTTTTATAATTTTTTCACATCATGGTGGACGTGTTTTTGGCTCACTCTTCTTTACAGCGTTGCTTCAGGGTTGAGGCAACGCTGTAAAGGTTTGCGAGCATGTGTTTATGCACAGTCCCACTGCAGCATTTCATTTGGGTTGAGGTCTAGGGACTTTGACTTCCTTTTTTTTCCAGTCTTTCTGCTTTAGATTTTTTGTTGTTCTTGAGATCATTGTTCTGTTTCATGAGTCAATTTGGATCAAGCTTTAGCTGCCAGACAGATGTCCTGACATTTGAATCCAGAATACTTTGGTATACACAGTTCATGGTCGACTCAATGATTGCAAGGTGTCTGTAAAACAAAGATAAATCATCCTCCTTCCACCACCATCATGGTTTAGTGTAGGTGTTTGTGCTGACATACTGTGTTTGGTTTGCTCCAAACCTGGCACTGTGCATTATAGTCTAACAATCTCAACTTTGGACTCATCTGTCCACAGGACATTAATCCAGAAGTCTTGTGGTTTGTTTATATACAACTTTGCAAAGCTAAGCTGTGCTACTGTGTCCTTCCACATGTATTCAGTCTTTTTCTAATTGTACTGCCATTAATTTTAACATTTAGCATGCTAACAGAGGCCTTTAGTGTCTGAGATATAGCTCATGGGTTTGTTTGTTTTTTGCATTTTCTTGGAGCATTACACAATCTGACTTTGGCATGAATTTGCTGGGATGCCCATTCATTGAAAGATTGTGGCATTGTGTTAACTTCCCTAAATGTTTCAGACCATCAAACTGCCAAAGCTTCTGCTCTTACAGAAGTGCACATACCTGCTGATGACCAGTTAAAGAAGTTCCTCAGATTTTGACAGACAGGCCTAATTCAGATTGACTGGCACAGGAAGACCCTGTAAGAGAAGTTCTTTTAACAGATGTCAGTATCACTGAAATTGTAAGTTAGGTGTTGCTTCACTTCCCTTTTGTTTGTGTCACTACATTGCAGCATCGCATTGCCAAAATGTTTATTATGTAGCAATGTGGTGTGCTACACTGTGTTAAAACAGGAAGAAGAAAAAAACACAGTTTTTTAATTTGCTGCGCCAGTTATTGTAATGCCACCTGGAACAGCTGACTTTGTATATCCAGATAATTTACAAATCATTTACATTTACAATCATCATCAAATAGCTTTCATATATTGTGACAACCAACTTTCGCATGTTAGCCATGGCTGTATTAAGTGTTCAGTGTTTGCCAAAACGCCACATTAGGCAGATTGAGAAAACCCTCATCTCCAACAACTTTAAAACAGAGGAAAGATCAAAGACTTCCCTCTCTTTTCTTTCCTGCTCAGTTACTTCAGAAGGTCATCATTAGTGCTGCTGTAAACTGTTAAAACAAGAGACAGTTTCCTCATCAGGCATTAATTTCATAGCTGAATGAGGTTTGGGGGTGTCTGCAGCCCACAGAGGTACAGATCATATTCGATCTCCAATTTTACGCTGAATTAGACAAGCGCTCTGGTTTCAAAGAGAATGCATCGGCAGGATTTAGAAAGCAGCATTAGTGAGCGGTTCTGTGGTGGTATGTTTACACACACATACGTACGTACAAGGGCACACCATGTCAGCTGTGCATACAAGAAGCCAGCGTGGATGGCCTTCCTGGGATTTCAGACACAGTCAAGTGGATCATTCCAGGAATAAATATTACAAGACTTTGTGAATATTTAAACAGTTTGCATAATATTGTTATGTTGTAACATATCAAATGACTTGACATTGTATGTTAATCATACACACTCTGCCCTCCTGCCAGTCCAATAGCCTCTTGGCAGCTGACTCCTCTGCTGTGCAGGTTGGGACAGTGCGGGCCTCTCAGATGTCTGCTTTAGGTTCGTTCAGCCTTTTCCCCGCTGGCCTGAAGGGGACCGGGGATTCTCTTTCCCTCGCTTCTGCTGACTTTGTGCTGATTTGGAAGGAGAAGTGAAGAACTTTTCAGGGGTGTCTGAGGGCAAATCCTGCAGGGGGATTGCCGCTCTGATTTTATTTCATTTTATTTACCCCCACCCTCTTCCACATACACCCCCAGCCGCATTTGTTTATTTCCTTGCCTGTGTGATCAGCTGCAAAGTGGGTGTCCTCATTCTGCCCCGAATGATGATGACAACTTTCGTCAGCATCAGATAGTTGCGTGGTTGTTGATTGGGGGATTTCGATGCTCACATAAACCCAATAAGACACTGAAGCCTCCAGCATCAGTTTCTGTTAAAAAAAACAAAAAAAAAACATTGACTGTATGATACATCTGCACTGGTGGAAGAAAAACTGCTCTTTCTGGAAGACTTAAAAGCAATGACTTTACAGGAGACCCGCTCTCAGAAGAGAGCGCCGCTTTGCTTGACTTGACAAGTGTTCCCTCCTGATGTACCAGGATCACTCTGCAGTTTCTATCTTTATTCTCAAACAGATTACACAGACAGGATACAGATGGGGTATTTTTATATTTTTCATGATTTATTCAGATGACATGTCTAAAAAAAAAAGATACTCTGTGCTGTATCCCCTCGTAAGTGAAGCTTCTTGTTGCACTTCCTACAATTTACAATCACAGATGGATCCACAGAACAATGCACATACAAGACTTTCAGTGTAATAAGAACTAACAGTATTGAAAAACATTTGCAAGTATATTTGAATACATGTACATGTTACATGTATTAGCAATACAGAGCAGTTATTAAAAACTGTCTGTGTTCAGATTAAGACCATTTCGTGACCATCTGAAGTCACAAATGATGTTTACACATACAAAGTTTTCCTGAATCTGTCATATCCAGCCTTTTCCCACAGTCGTGCCGACAACCGCTGCAGCATGTTTGGGTTTTTCTGGTCCTGAGTTTTCGCCCAGATGAGCGGCTCTCAAAACATCGGCCCCCTGGATTATTAATATTTATCATTCACACATCCTGCGCTGAATTATTGTCAAGAATGGGATGAGATTTTGTCCATAGCTGGAAAAATGAGATCTTGTTTATTTATAAAAACGGGGGCGCCTCTGTGGGGGACATTATTTGTGTCTCACACGCCCTCGCCATGACCCTCAATCCAGAAGATGATGTCACGAAGCATATAGTAAGCAAAGGGGAATCATTGTCACTTTGGTGGAGCTGCGAGTTGTGCAACTGATGAAATGGAGAAATAACTCTGCTGATAGCGATGCAAAGCAGGTCACGTAGACAGACCTGAGGCATCGTAAGCATCTCATTAAAATGTTATTTCCACTATAGATGAACTTCTTAATTAGGTGAGCTGTGAGACAACGAACATCTACTTACGCGCTTTTCTCCTCTAGCCTGGATCTATTCCCAGTGCAGCAAGTGTGCCAACCTGCCCCGCAGTTTCTGGTACCCTGTTTAATTTCATCAGGAGCTGCATTGGAGCAAGGCTGAAGAATTCAATCACACGATCATTCAGTGTGCAGAAATAGTCTGTGACAAACAGTAACCGAGAGCATCTGGGTGTACTTTCAGACACAATTTAATGAACCATTGAGAAAAGCAGCTTTCTACATTATTTTATAGCATTTCTTTAATGTTACACCCAGGTAAGGTACAATAAAGCCGTTATTACTAATGGATTTACTGATAAGCAGTAAATGATGTAGCAATGATTTATGCAAGCCAGTGTTGGCTGGAAACATAGGGTCATGATTAACGTCAGTGAGGTTACCGTGGAAATATTTCTCAACAGCTCTTTTGTGCAGGTCTTGAATTCCTTTGAAATTGTTGCACATTCAGTTCTGATAAACTGATGATATGATTTTGAAAATATCCTGACATTTCCTACAATCACACCATGAGACTGATGCTAGTTGTTTAAGTGAAGCTGCTGTTTGCATTTATGACCTCATCCAAATCATTTGCTTTTATTAAAATTCAAAATTATCCAATAATTTCATGACTGACAAATGATGTTCTCATAACGTTTTGTTTAGTGCTTTGTGAGCTGCATGATAAAATTGACTTGTTCCTGCGTGTTAGTTCAGATCAAAGCTCAGCTAGTGAGAGGCTTCACATTCAGCTCCAGTCTGCAGAGTGTCAGAAGGTTGTGGGTCTCTCACTCATAACATTTAAAAGGTGGTAAAGACTTATAATCAGATCACCTTCAAGTGCTCGAGTTATTCACTTAAGGGGTACAGCTATTAATCACTATGAAATGTCACGAGTAAATGTTGAATGCCTGAAGTCTGGAAACCCAAAGCATATGCTGTTTTTACACACACACTGCTGTTTTTTATTTCTTTTGAGATTCCCGAGCCTTTGTTGGCAACACAAATGTTCTGCTCATTTGGCTCAGATACTAAATGTCATTTAGCCAGCTCATTCTGCTCCCAGGAAGCTTCATTGCCAGTTATGTTGGAGACCCAACATAATTCACTTTTGAAGTATTAACAGTATACTGAAAATCTCATTTAAAAATGTGGTATAGAAATAATAATAATAATAATAATAGTAACTTTCTCATTTATTATAGTTTCTCATTACCGAGAAAAATTACAGATCAAGCTGTGGAGTTTGACACCAAGGTGAGATTTTCCATTTTTATGCTTTTGGAGTTGGAGTTGTATGGAATATGTCTGAGCTGTTAACACTGACCCACTGGTCTCAGTGACAGTGTGCAAGAAGGGCCTCAGAATGGCTAAAAACAAAGGTGATGAGTCTCTATAAGGGCTCCGGCTGAGGGATAGGGACATTACACCGACCCAGCCGAGAGGGAGGATGTGTGAAAGATACCCAGAGGGAAGGTGGAGAACTGGACATAAGGAAACCAATACATCATGCACTGATTTCATCAATGAAGTCATTGCATTTGTGAAAAACTGACACCTGACAGGCAGTCAAATATAATTTACATCATTGTATATGGTGAGATTCTCATAGGGTCAACCAATAATCAACCAAACTTACAGCCAAACATTTCTTTGACATTACAGGCAATTACAGATGTTTCACCCTCTATTGTTTATTGTGGGTTTGAAAGGATTGAACCTTTTTCCTCTTCCCACCAGTTTCACTACATATTCAGTCATTAGTCATAAGTACAGATATAAACTCTAAAACCAAAGAGTGGGTTTGTGTTCAGGTTTAAAGTGTATGTTTTATGGTATTAAATTGTAGTTTTAGATAGGGTAATTGAACACAGGGTGCTGTTCATACTGGATTTTTATGTGTGCATGTCAGAGGTTTACCAAATGTCACTATGGTTTCACTGGTGATGTGTATGAATTTGTTTGACTAGTTGGGACTTTTGCTGCTTTTTCTCGTGGTGACCCTCCTCAGGTGTCTCTCTTTTTTCTTGCTCAACTACTGATGATGTGTTTTATCATGTTACCCACGGACACACAATAAAACAGGTCAGTTTAGTTCTGCCATATTTCTGTTTGTTTCCTTTTACAAAAAAAGATTATGCAGCACTTTATAATACAGACCTTAGGATGTAAATCTCCCAGAGTTAAACTGTAATTTCTGTGTATTTTATCAGAAATTACGATGTAATTATATTTACCTGCAAATACTTGTAAATAGACTGGAATGACAGAGTAACAATTCAAGTTTTACAGGAATGAAGAAATTATTATACTGTAAGTAATTTCAAGTAGTGTGTAACTTCTGGGTAATTTAGCAGAAAAACAAACAAACTTGTCTCCACCTCACATTCTAAATACACTGTACTTTTAGCTTAACCTTACCTTTTTACGTGTTTATTATGCATTATATTAGTGTGTCTCATAAATGTTTCAGTTGTCCTTTTATATTACACATAAAAATTTCTTAAGGACTGTCCTCCCTTTGCTGTTTCCAAGAAGCAATAAACACCAACACACATTGCAGGCCATAGGTTCATGTGCTTTTACAATGATCAAACCAAGTCAAACACCAATAAAATAAAAATGTAACAGGGTAAGGTTAAGCTGCTACACAATATAATTCATGCCACTAAAAGTGTAACATATTTACAGAGTAAGACGGGAATATTTTGTTTGTTTTTCTACGGAATTACCCGGAAGTCACACACTGCTCAAAATGACTTACATACTACGTGCAGTTACTATGTGTACCACTATTTCTTCTTTCTAAAGGCACAAACTGGCTAAAATGACTAAACATTGGTGTAGAAGTATAGCAGCAGTATAGCAGTATAGTTTCAGATAAGATGCATTTAAATTTTACTTTATTCTAGAGGAAATATAGCCAAAATATAAAGCACCAGCCATGAAGATAAAATGACATGTATCAAAAAGAATAAAACAAAAATAAATGCAGACAGCAGACAAGCTTAAAACAACATCACAACAAAAAAACGAATGACAATAGAGAATCCATACTACATCGTGTTGGACTTGTTCCCAGCTCTTATAATCTTTCTTAGATATCATCATCATCATCATCATCTTTATTTATAAAATACTTTAAACCAACCACAGCTGACCAAAGTGCTGTACAGTGGAACTAAATAATAAAATTACATAAGATATAAATAAAAGCCAAATAAAATATTAAAAAGTAAAATAATTAATTAGTTAGATAATAACTCATTTAATTACAAGAGAAACTAAGTCTCACTGAGGCCAAAAGCCAAAGAATTAAACTGGGGTTTAAGATGTGTTTTAAAAATTAGGTGGCTATACTAAAAGTGGACAGTGAAGAGGCCTCTCTAATGTGCCAGGGTAAGTTATTCCATAATTTACGAGCCACGACAGAAGAGGCCCTGTCCCCTCTGAGCTTCCTCCTGGATCTCCGTACTTCCAGGAGCAGCTGGTCAGCTGACGTAAGAGACCGACAGGGTGTGTAGGGATGAAGAAGCTCAGAGAGGAGAGGTTATGAAGATTATGAAGGCATTTAAAAACAAAACACAAGAATTTTAAAATGATACACATAAAGTGACACTCCTAACAATCTTCATAATATTTGATTTTCATAGATTGAGTATTTTATCACATGCAGTGATCACAAGTGATCATCTTTAATGGTGATTTTCTCCATTGTCGTTGAATACACAATGTATTCTTTAAAACGAGTTATGGATGGATGTCAGTGGTTTGTGACCTTTTTCAATTAAAACATATGTTTTTTATCCAAATTCTTCTTACACAGGCATCTTTCGTGCACCTCCCAGCAGGACTGCATGGGACTTCTGCCAACTTTGTCCAAACTTTTTTAATGGAGCAGACTTTATTGAGGTGCTGAGTTGGCACAGAGACATTTTTTTCTGAAAACATCACTTCTCTTTTAATATCCATCAAGAGGTGGCAAAGAGCTGGAAACCTGGACACATCACCACACATTCCCCTGGTGCAAACCTAAGCACAATGGGAAACTCTCCTTGTCACTTCACTTTCCCAGAGTGATTTTACACTCATGCACATGCAGTGAATTCGCAGCTACATGCTCCATATTCTATGTTCAGGCCTGATCTCAGGGCTTAGGGATGCCTACTTGAAAAACTCAGGAAAGTGTGACAGCATTTTTGTGCGACACAGCCTAAGAAAGTTCCCAAAATGAAAAGGTAGAGACATCTTGTCCACCCTGGGACCATAGGCAGCAAAACGTTGTTACGTCACAGCACATGACAGGCATGAAATCATTGCGTTTGTCTGTGACACGTTTCCCTACTGTACATGACTTTTGCTACTCTGCTTAAACTAACTGGTGTCCCTGCAGTGTGCTGGCCCAAATATCAGAAGACCAACCCCTCTGTGTTGACGCAATTAAGGATGTTGTTGTGAGCACAAGAACAGAGCAGAAAAATAGTTTTTTGTACAGATAGAATAGAAATAAACCCGTGGGCTGTGATACAGGAAGACAGAAAATGATACCACTGTGAGACTGGGTTACTAGGTGGCATGTAAGGGAACCAAAACTTTGTTTTTTAAAAATGAAATAAGATTTATAGAATAAAAAGAAGCAAAAAAAAAAGTTCAGTTTATTAAAATCATTAATAAAGACAGTAAAGTTCAAAATCCACTTAGCACCTGTAACTTTTTTTCATCACCTTAATGCAGTTGTACCATATCCCCTTCTGTCTTCTCTGACTTTCTACCTTGTATACTTGCTTACTTTTCTTCCCTTCATTTTGCTGCAGTGATAATACTAATTTCCCAGGACAGATGTTCTGTTATCTCAGATTTACCAAGATTGAAACTCTGTTGAGACAAGCTTATAATGTTTCTCTCAAAAGCCTTTTCCAGGCTCCCACTGCCCTGTCTGTGTTTCTCACCACATCATATGTCAAATAGTGGCATTCTTTGCTCTCCATGGTTGAAATTTATTGGTCTTTTGAAGTATCCTGTTGTCTGTAGAATTTTACAGTGTGTAAGCACCGAATGAGCCTGTGAGAGTGAGAAAAATGCTAACATTGTCATACTAACATGCTGGAGTTACCGTCTTATTTTACAATAAAATATTATTAACTCATAAACAAAGCAAAGGGTGCCAGGAAGATCATCCTATTTGTATAGTATTAGGGGGAAAAATTAGATTTCATTGGTGATGCGAAGTGGACAGTCAGAGAAGCTGATAGCACTTAATTATAAATGAATTAAGATGTATCCTGTGGGAACAATAAACCACCTTCACCAAAGTAGTTCTTATTGTTTTTACAACTGTTGAAATATTTCAGTCGTGACCAAAACGATGAACCATCCATCTCATCTCAATATAGAGCCCTTCGGTTTATGACACACATTTTTCCATGTACTAGAACATGTGTTTGTGTGTGTGCACTTTTACAAGACATGCTTCCACTCCTCCACCCCAGACATCCTCTGTGTCTGTGTCTCTGTGTACAGTCTCCCACAGCGTATGCCTCTTATTCAGTCTCCTCTGAAGCAGGAAAAGGAAACTGATTGTTTGATTGTGCGTTGGGGTTAAACAGTGATCGGACCTACCCCGGATTACCACTCCCCTAATAACAAATTAAGTCATGAGCATAGAGATATGTGACAACTGGCACAACAGGGAAAACAAACTTTTTTTTCTCTTTTTTTTTTGTGCTATCCACCTAGGAGCTGTACTTTTCCATCAGGTCATTTAAAAAGACTGTCACCAGAGCTATGCTGGACAGCTTTGAAGCCAGGCAGAGAGAGATCATTGATTTATTTTCTCAGCTGAAGACCCCAGGGTGCTAGTCCACACCGAGCAACACTGGCCCACACCGGGAACAAGGCTGTCTACTCTGTATAGAGAGTACAAATATAAACAGCCTGGACTCATAATGGAAAAGAACTCCAACTGGGGCTTTCAGCTGTGACCTTTAAAGCAGCACTTATCAATATTTTCACATGAATACTTCATCAGCTGACCACCTGCACTGATGAATCCACAAGGAATTAAGACTTCTCAGGTCATCACACGAGTCATTTCGAAGCACACGTTTCATACTGAAGATTATCTCCATGGAGACGAGCATTTTAGCACAGTTTCAGTAGCAGCACACCTATTCAGGTGTACAGTTGGCACGTGTGTCCAGACGTATACAGAAAGGAGTGAGAATAAAACTGCATTACAGTTTGGAGAAAATCCTCTGGATGAGAAGGTAAAGCAATGAGAAAAATACAACCCGAGCTAATACAATGTACTGAAGAAAAACTACAAAAAGCCCACATACTGATACATACTCTAAATGTAGAGAGGTAGTTGAAAATACCACTTCATTGCTGGGTTAGAATAAAATATCTTTTTAATGCTTTTATTAACATAGTGTAATAGTTCATAGTTTAAAGTTCTTTGTGGCCACTTTCAATTGAAAGGTCAACTGGTGGGAGGCAACCTGTCTCTGAACAATTGATTTATTCATTCAAACCGATTGGCGAAGGTTTGCAAATAATGGTTTGCAAACTGATGGTCACTGAGAGATTGCCAGCATGTTGCAATTGTGAGCTGTTAGTGCATCTCTTTGCAATCGTGAATGTAAGAGTTGTCAGCTGGTTGTATTCTGGTTATGTTGTATACAAAAGTAAAACTGCCTGTGCCGTATGTCATTCTGCTGTTGGAGATGGAGCTCTGACTCTGATGTCTGTGAAGTGGGACGGGAAAAGTTTAGTCACGTTATCACAAACAGAACTGCAAACTGATAGCAGACCGACTTTTTGGTATCCTCACAAATAAAAGCCCTTTGGAAATGGCAACTGACTCCAAGTAAAGTACACGTCTTTGAAACAACCATTTCAAAGTCACTGCAAGCTTACACATGCACATGTTGCAATGACATAGGCTCCAACCACTGTTTTGCCCAGTCTGACCAAAGCATTTGGAAACTTTTTGATATTTTGCTTTCAAGCTGCCAGACTTTCATTTTACTTCTCTTTAACTTTTCTCCTGGTTTTCTGAAGCTATTTCAAAGTCTCTCTTCAGACATTGGCTGTTTTTTCTCTCATTCCGTGTACCCGACCCTTTTCAGAGGAATGTTTTCTTTGTTTGTTAAGCCATTAAACACTGACCAATGAATCATGTAAGAGAAGGCACCAAACAAAAAGTTAACCAGTGTTGTGTCTTTTGTGCCCTGTGATTGGCTAACCTTACTAGGAAGAAGCTCCAATCGTTGTCTAAATCAAACAGCTGTTCCTAGTGAACGAAGGACGTCTTGAAGTTCTATTTTTATATACTGCAGTTATTTTTGTTCATCTTTCTGTTCATCCTGAGCCGTGGTAGATTCACTGCTCAGCCTTTTTTTGCATGGCTGACAGCCCAATATCGTTTCCATTATGTTTGTTGTCAGTATAAATTATTCCTGAAGCACCTGCTGAATGGACACCCAGCTGCTTTTTGTCATTTAGAAGGGGCAATCCTGAGTGCTGTGCTGAAATAAGCACAGATATTTCACTTCACTGCTCAACATTCGCCTTCCTTTTTCTCATAATACCTGCTTCTTTAACGATCTCTTACAAATGAATTGTACATATCACACACCAGCCTCCTCCTCCTCAACAAGGCTTTCAGGTTTTAACCTCCAGCACACATGTGCATCCCTCCTACATCTCTTTATTAACTAAAAGTGTAGCGTGTATTGATTGTTTTGTCAGCAGCTGTCTTTTTCCTTCACATACATGCAAAGTGAGAATGCATGTGTGTAACAGTGGGTATTGCGTGGGTGGATGAGAGGAGTTACTTCAACACTGTGACCAATAACCCATGTTCTGCATAAGCAATCTGGCTTCTCAGATGGTGTCATGGCAGAGGCTGTGCCTTACAAAGGTTCATTTACATCCACACACACACAAAAGAGAGGGAGAAAACCCCCACATGGATCCCCTCCCTTCCTAGGAAACCCCAGTATGCTGACACGTCTGTGTGATGCTGCACTGATGTTTTATTAATCTTCCTGAAACATGGATTCTCCTTTTCACTCAGTTTACACAGTTTAATTCATTCAGAGCAAAAACAACAACAAAAAATGCATCAAGCAGAGAATGTGGGTAGCTGGTATTTCATGTTGTGCAATGCAGGCTGTATCTGCAATATTCAATTTTCTACTGGAACATTTTTTTTGTTCTTTGTGTGTCGGTGAAGCAGGTGAAAGATCACTCAGCGGGGGAAGCCCTTAACTCTCGCTCTCTCTAGCATATCAGCATGCATCCTTTAATTACTCACACATATTCATTATTCACCTCCCACAGGCTATGAATTATGCAACGCTCATTTCCACATGAGAACAGTGAGACGACACAAGGATCGCCTGTTTCCTGTCTTTTGTCTGTCTTGCTCGCTCTCCTCTTCATCCTCTCCCCCTGCCTCTTTAGCTCAGTCCCTCTCTCCCATGCGGTGCTGTCATTCGGGCACATCGGGGACAATGAGAAAGATGAGCAAAATTCATCTCAGACTACCACATTTGTGAAAAAAGCAATTTTACTAATGATCCGATATGGTTCTTAAGGTTATTTTCAGTGACATGTCTGATGATTTCATTCATTCTGAATAGGGCACAAACCAGTGTGCAAATGTACAAAATTAGCTTGCTGCCCACTCCTCAGCAGTCAGCTGGAAATGCAATCACAGGGGTCTGTGTGCCTGTGCAGCCGAGACTCTCACATCTCACACTTTATGGTGTTATTTTGTTTTGTTTTATTTTTACTGCTTGCATTGGGGGCAGGCTGCACCAACCAGCCTCTATGCCATGTGTATATTTATTCTTATTATTCTTATTCATGATAGAGGACATAAATTTTGGGCTCCACTAAAACTACCACACCTGACATGCACTCTTACATATAGCAACCCTCTGTGCAAGCTGAAAGCCTGTTGTGGACAGTTGCAGCAGAAATAACCAGAACGTTACCTCAAACTCAGGAAAAATAGCAGTAACGTAGCGTGGAAGATAGAGCGCATCTCTGCTGAGGTGGTGGTGGATCTGCAGGCTCCCAGTCACAGCCAGGGCTTTGGCAGAATGAAGCCGTGGCACAGAGGGAGACACGGTGGGATTTAAGAGATGACTTCCTACTCTGTCATCCGTGCGCCCACACAGCCAATCTGCCACTACTGCTATCTGACTGAGCCTCCCTGGACCCTCAGCGGAGCTACACCCTTATTTGAGCTTCCTCTATCTGCCCAACATTTGTATCTCAAGGGAAGACAATGCTACAATGGGTGATTTTTAAAAAAACATAATAGAATAACTGAAAGGTAACTGAACTGTATGGATGTACAGTACTGTGTAAAAGTCTTGTGTCAACACCAATTTTTTTATATTTTGCAAAGAAAATGTTTAAAAAATGACAGTGATTGCCAGAAATATGCAATACATGGAAATATAAGGTTTGTACACTTCTAATGAGCCTGGGAGTCAGCGTTTGGTAGGACCACCTTTGGCCTTCAACACAGCCTAAAGTCTCATAGAAAAGCTTTTCTTGTACGTAGTCTTTAGGCTCTGGCTTCTTGATGCGTCAGAAGCCAGAGCCTCTGACTAAAGATTCTCTAGAGAGAATTTCCTCTTTAGTTCTTCAGTCTTGTTGAAGATGTTCACAGCTCTTCTTCAGATGTTGGCTCTTTTTGTTTTCCATTCTCTGTCAAGATGATCCCACACTACTTTAATAATGATAAGGTCAGGTCTCTGGGGAGGTCAATCCATGACTGATATTCATTGTCTTTCATTGTGTTCTTCTATCCAGATACGCTTTAATTGCTTTGGCAATGCATTTGGGATCATTGAAAAAATAAATTGTTGCCAATCAGCCACTTTCCAGACGATATTGCACGGTGTGTCAAAATCTGACGGCACTTTTCTGCATTCATAAATCCATCAATTTTGACACAGTTCCTAACAGCACTGACTGAAATGCAGCACAAACCATGACAGAGCCTCCAATGTGTTTTGAATCACAATTTTCACATTTGGATTCATCACTCCATCAGACCTGTTCCCACTGATTTTCAGTTCAGTGCTTGTGTAACTTGGTATACCTCAACCTTTTCTCGTGGTTTTCTTTCCTTAAACATGGCTTCTTGACAGCTGTTCTACTACTGACTACTGTTCATCTGATGCAGTTTTTTGGGCCTGCCACTTTTTTTTGTCCTCTACCTGTCCAGTCTACACATTTTAGGGACACATCCACATACCTATTTATGTTTAACTCACTTCATAATCCATTAGTAACTGACATTAGACACACTGTGCCATTAGGCTACCTGCCAATGAGTTCTCTGAATATTATTATCAGTACTCTGTTACTTGGAAACTTTACTCTTTCACTGAGTTTTATTGTCCTGGAGCTGGTGCTCAGGTAATGGAGCAGGTGGAGGAGCATGTTGCCTACCAGTTAGTAGGTCAGTGGTTCTCCACTTCCTCCAGTCCATGTGTCAAAGTGTTCTCAGGCAAGCTACTGAACCCCAAGATGTATCTGTCAGTGTGTGAGTGTGAATGTTAGATAAAGCATTTAGGCATAGAAAAGGTGCTCTATGTGTGTGTGATCAAGCAAATGAGACTTGTACTACAGAGCGCTTTGAGCGCTCAAGTTGAGTAGAATGGCGTTATATCACTTTCAAAAATGTTGGCACACTAACGAGGAGTTTATGAAAATATGTATTTCAGGTGTTGGCGACACTACGTGCGTGTACTGCCCAGGACAGATGATAGGAAGTGAGGAGGAAAGCACAAACCCTGTTTCACCCTGTAACACATGCGCATTTGGCACAAGTTGCAGAAGAAGCGGAGAGCCAAAGACAACTCTCTTACAGTCTGTTCTTAGTGACATTAGTGAGTGAAACTTCTAAAGAAAAGATTAAAGCAGCATATTTTTTTTTAATTTTATTATCAATTTTCATTTTATTTATTGTAACGTTGCTCTAAAAATATTAACCGAAGCAATATCTTCCCATCCATGGTGTTTGTGATTTCTGCCTGAATAATGCCTAACGTTTCAGGATGTTTATCAGATGCGTCACCAAGCAGCAAATGTTTTATCCAAGCAGTGCAGAACAATATAGACTACGAAAAGGAACAGGATGCTGACGGCCCTATAGGAAACACACGACTCCATCCACAATGTACTGGAACCAGTGAATTAGCAGTCTTTTTCTGGTAATAACTGGATTACTATTATTAGACGCGTTTTAAATAAACAGGAAAAACAAATGACTACAGTACAAGTCATTCACCACCACAGTAGGTGATTCCTTTCTTTTTTTTTTAATGACATCAGGCTCTATTCAGAATATTGTTAATATTCTAGCAGATAAAGAGATGATAAGATTTATAATCATGTTCTAAATTTAGTCCATTCACAAAGAATGAATGTAAGCAATCACTGAATGAACTAAGTTGATGTATAATTTTCTCGCTATCAGAGAATTTCATTTCTGATTATTAGCTGTGTCTGCTGAGAAAACCGATGGGTTTTATCGTTATATCTTTGGTGCAGACTGTGAAGTAGTGGCTGCTTTGGTGGATGACAGCTGGTTTATGTGGGCACGTCAGAACTGAGGCTGTTACTATTCTCCTCAACTTGCCAGTGTTTTCTTTCGCCACTGATTTAGTTTAACATAGGCACAGTGAGACAGAGGAAAGCATATCAGCAAAAACTCTGGCTTTGGGGATTCTTGCCCTCTATATTTTACATAATGCTTAGCTATCAATAATGCATGAATGAACACTCTTCCAAAAGTGATTTTTACTGCAGACTGCTTTATATTTTTGCAGACCAAAGCATTTATTTATAATAAAACAAATATGTAAGAACAAGTTTAACAGCAGGTCAACTATTATAATGCTATGAATAAATTACTAAATTTACACATAAATAAACATGACGAGCTGCAACAGTAGTTAAATAGCTTGAATGTCAGGTATGAAAGAGCTTCTCTTTCATGTGTAGCATCTCTAAATTTCTATTTATGATCAGGGCAATAACAGAGGAATCATTAATGACTCAGTTATGTGTGACATGCAAGTGATAATAATAAGAAAATAAAATAGACTGGAAAGGACAGAGAGGATTTTTGACAACAAACGGGTCATGTGGATTGACATGTTTGCCCGAAGCTAAGCCCTCCATGGTTCATTGCAGTCTGATGTGGCCTTGACCCCGGCTGGTTTCTTCTTTTAATGGGTCAAGGTTATGACTTCTTTTGTAATTCACAGCATGCGGGTATTTTTAGATACATAGTTCTGTCTCACAAAGGCTGCAAGGCTATAAAAAAGGAACACACACCCAGAAAGACTTTTTAACACCATGTTTGAAATGAAAGAAATACATGATACAGCAAATCAAAGCATGTCTTTTCTATTCTTCTTCTTTTTTTTTCTTGAGTTCTGTGGGGCTTTATTAATGAAAGGTTTTCACTCTTACAGCAAAAAAGAGTTGGTTGATACCCAAAATCAGACTCCGGAGCCTACTCAATTGTGACATATTTAAAATATGTACTAGCTTCAAAGTAGCAGTGTGAAACAAGAAGTGTGACGTGAACTGATTGTGAAATTGCTGCTGCAACTACAGCCTTTAGTTGTTCTGTTTTTTCTTAGAGATTCTTGGTGGTTTAGTTTCACATTACTGAATTGGGATTTTTAAAAATAAAATAACGGTTGCTGTCGTTTCTCTCACATCTTATTGTGATGATATGCTTTTTCTGCTGCTTCACAAAAATAATCCAAGGGCAGATAAAGTGAAGAAGACTTGGGAACCAAAAGAAGATTGATAGCTCCAAAAATAGACCAAAGTCCTTTTAGTTTTGAAACAGCCCAAATGAATCAGTGGGAAAGTGGAACAGGGTGGATTTCACACAGAAAATCAACACTGAACTCAACATTAACCTCACATTCATTTTAGGCAGAAGGCAGAGTTATGGACTGTTGGGATGAGCTGGTCTCTTTGTGGAGCCCTTTATTACAAATCTGTCTTATTTGTTTCAATGGACAGTAAATTGGACTTTTTTTATGTTGGATAGCAAAACTTTCCAAATCACATATATCACTGGATCAAAAGTGGCATAAATCAGCAGTAATCATAATATTAATTTTCTTTAATATTCATTTAAGACAATGAATTTTCCATCTGCATGAGTCTGTTGAAGTATACTTTATCTGGAAACAAGAAACAATTTGGGAAAAGAAAACAAACTTTCAACAATCATAACTTGAAACTTCAGAAATGTCATTTTGTTCATTAAAATCAAATTTCACTCATCCAAAACCCGGTCACAGTGGCAGCAGGCTAAGCAGAGTATCCCAGAAATCCTTCTCCCTAACAACACTTTTCATTTCTTCCTGTTTCCATGGCCACATTATATACAAGATATATAATGTGAGTCTTTCCTGAGGTCTTCTCCCAGTTGGGCGTGTCTGAAAAACCTCCAACGTAAGGTGAGATAACTGCAGCCAAGCCAGATGCCCCTACAACCGCCTCCTGGTTACTTTTAACATGACCTAGTAGAGGGTCTCCTCCTAGCTTCCTCGGGATGTACCAGATCCTCACACTGTCTCAGGGGCTAAGCCCAACCACCCTATAGAAGAAAGTCCTTTTAGTCACTTCTATTTAAGACCTTACTCTGTTAGTCATTATGCAGACCATATGACCATAAGCGAGGGTAAGAACACAACTGCACTGGTAAAACAAAATAAATCATGAAAAACACAGACAGTGGTCACAATGGCACCTTTCATTGTTTTTAACACAGTTTCACTTCAGCTCTTTGTATGTTAGAACTTTGCTCTCCTTTGTGGCTGTTTCATGGACCAAAAATAAGGCGAGTAAGAGTGGCCCACAGACCGGTTGGAGAACATACTTTGTACACTACCTCCATCTGACAACAGAGCTCACTGCAGGCGGATGGACAGGCCCTGGTGTGGAGCGAATGTGGTCGCTACGTTTGTTTAATAATTCCGCTTAAGTCTTCTGGCAGAGAACGACAGCATCATACTTGGAGGTGCCAACTCTCACCCCAGCCATTTCAAACTCTTCTCCCAACTGCTCCAGTACATGCTGAAGGTCACACTTCAATGATGCCAACAAAACCACATAATTCGGGAGCAAGAGAGATGCTATTCTGAGGTTTCCCATCAATATCACAGACAGCATTGAAGACAAGGGTGAACTCTGATGTAGTCAAATCTCATCCAAACCTGGCACCTTGTCACTGGGGAGACTCTAAACTACCCCAGCAACATCTGCCAGTGTCTGGTGAGTCTTTGCCTTTCAGACTGGCTCCTCCACATAGAAAATTTCAGTAAGGTCTAGGCATTTCAACCACCTGACAATATCCCCAGTCCTGGTAAGCATTTCTGGACCCCAATCAAACAGTCGCCAGTACTTTGCTTAGGCCCGACAAAAGTCCTCCTCTGTGGCCTCCCATTTTCCCTTTCCTCTTAGCTCTAAGATGCACATCTGCTGGTTCAGAAGTTAAAACCTGTAGTCCATCTGAAGTCCATCAATTGAACCATGACAGGTCACCTTATAACCAAACCTCCCAAACAATGGAGGTTTTTAAACTGTTCTTTGGAGCATAAGCAAAAACAATAGACAGCGCAGCGGAAGATCACCAGTTAGGTGATGTTCCACATCCTAAAATCCAGGCCACCATATTGGACACAAAATAGGTGCTCCACCTTCACTGAATGTTGTTTGTGTTGTCTGCATCAGCACGTACCCAGTGATGGAGGGCTTTGTGATTCATTTCTACTTAAGACTGATTTGGAACATCATTTAATGTGGTGAAGCCTCTTGAAAGTATGCAGAGACAGGACTCAGGGACCAGATTGGAACTGTGCTTCAGAAAGTAACTGAAATGACGAGCTTACTTTGATGTAAAAGTGTCTGGCGCCATCTTGTGTCACTGACTTTGTGATGAAGCTGAGTGATCACTGAAAACCAATAAAAAGAGAAAAGGATGTTAATGTGATGATATCAGTGATCCTCATGAAAGATTACCGGATACGTTGGAAAATTGTTGTACTTTATCTGCAAAAAGCAGGATAAATATTTCTATTTTATCTTGCTTTTTTACCTCTACTCAACTATAACCTTGACGCAAATGTTCTACTTTGTACTCCATCCAATTTATGTTAAAACTTTAGTTGCTTAATATTTTGCAGATCTGACTTGGCTAGTGCTGATTCCTATGCTGTAGTGTATTTGGAATAGATATTAAGAGCTTAAGATAATGTGGTCATTATTTTTTATTTAGCACTGCCACCTGCTGTTCAAAACAATGAACTACGAGTTTGAATATTCACAAATTATGCTTTATACTGTATTTTCTGCTATCACTCATCATGTCTGCATCATCAGTGTAGCTTTTTGCTCACAAGGTGTTGCCCTAGATTTACCATTTTTTATGTCAAACATTTCTAGCATCGTTCTACGTGTTTTCTTTCTGTGATTTTTCTCATAGGTAGTTTGTCAAACTCAGTACCAAGGAAACGTTTCTGCTTACCCAAGCCTGTCATCTCCAAATTTTCTGTAAGAAGACACTTATTTTTATTCTGACTGGATGCTGCCGTTATTGGCCATGGTCACATGACCTTTCACAGATGATTTAAGATGGCACCAACTTGTGTTTCATTGTCTGATGAAGAGCATTTGCAATTAATAAGGCAAATGGGAGTTCTTCCAGTGTGCGAACTGGTAATTCTTCTCTACAACAATTAGTGCATTTTCACTGTCAGCAGTGTCATCTACCCTTATAATTAAGATTTGGTTTTCATTCAGATGTGACATTTCTTCAGATTTCTGCCTGGTTTTTTTTTCAGTCATATAGTGACTTTTCAAGCTAATACAACAACTTTTGTTAGTAATTTGTGAGTCTGTGAGATGAGAGTCCACATCACATCTGCCTGGCTGTTCCCTTCAAGCCCATTGGAAGTGGAGGTGCTGCAGCAAATCTACATTCACTTCTGATTATCCTTATCAAGGTTCTGGGGGGTTGGAGCCTATCCCAGCTACCATAGAACAAGAGGCAAGGTACACCCACCAAAAGCAAACACAGGAAGAATATGGAAACTCCACAATGAAAGACCCCGGCCAGATGGTAGGGTCCAACTCAGGACCTTCTTGCTGTGAGGAAGCAGTGCTAATCACTGTGCCGCCGTGCTGCCCATATGTGACAACAATAATACTACTACTACTAATTATTATTATTATTACATTTTATACCTTAGAATCAATATACTCCCTGCCACCTCACGTGCACTTCAGCACCCCCAGTAGCTCATAATCTACTGATACAGGTGGGTAGGCAGTATTGACAATCACTAGAAAATCTGTTTGTTTTTTAGCTGCGTTTTGCAGCAGCTGTTATGTTCGGCTGTCTGGCAGGCAAACGAAGGACCTAAATGCACAGCGAAGGACAGCACACAGCAAATAAGGACAGCTCGACAACAAACAGAGGAAGACTACATTTAAACACAGACAGGATTATGAGGATGATGGGCAACAGGTGGGAACACAGGAGGAACAAATCAGACATAACAAGACAGAGGGAAGACAATCTGAACACAATATACATGAGACAAGGATTGTCAAAATCAAACAGGAAACACAATACAGAGACAGAGAGCGATGGAGACATGACGGGCTGGGGAGAACACACAGATAAGACCAAGACAACCAGGACACGGAAAGAAACAGACCAAAGGAACAAGTAACTGAGTGTCATGAGCTGGCCGTGTGAAGCAGGTAGGATAAGACCCAAACACAGACTCACAGAAGCAAAAATGAACTCAAAAACACAGCTTTGTTGCTGGATGCAAGAAATACAAAACTAACTAAACTTGGAATATACATGAAACTAAACAGGCAGGGAGGAAGAACGCAACACTGAAAATTATAATAAATCTAATAATCAAGGAACTAAACAGGGAATATAAGAAACTCAAAACAGCATAATGGGAGAAACGTTTTGTCACTCATTCAAGTGATCACTTCAGTCTCTGGGTCTCCGGCTGTGAGGTCAGTTTCATGATCATTAATGAGCAAAATGTCATGACCAGATGGTGAAAGATGTACCCCTTAGGCCCCCTCCTCGATTCAGAGATGGTGTTTCCTATGAGAGTCTGTCATGTCTGTGTATGTGTACTTCCTTTTTTGACAGTCACTCATGTAGTGTTCAGTGTATTCAGTTTTGTTTCCTCTGTCTTGTTATGTCTAAATCATTCCTGCTACATTCAGCTGTGGGCGAAAATGTGCTGTCATAGTTTGAAGTATGAAGAAAGATTGGTATAAACTTCATGCCCATCTTTTGACTGTATTTTGACAGGCTGTGTATCGTGCCTCGTCTTTCTCAGACCAGTTAACTTATACATATCTACCACCCAATGTTTTCTTATCATCAGTCAAGTGAGTTAATGTAAATGTGTCATTTTGTCTCAATGGCTGAGACACTGAGGTTACAGTTTATCTGAATGTCAGGGGTATTACACTGCACAATACTGTATGTCAATCACTGCCATTTTCAGTTACATATTCACTTTTTCTATCCTGGTTTTGTCCTCAGTCTGAAAGGGTGATGTGTAATCTCATGGTTGTGTTACTTTTCTGTGACTGGATATTCATCTCAGGCAAGGTCACTGGAACCTAGCCCTGAGTATGTCCTTTACTCACATCTTGATTTTGTTTGGTTTTAAAAGCCCCATTCTGTATCTCAAAGCGATCATCATAATCAGATGTCATGTCAGTTTGTGTCTCAGCAGTTATTTTGGTCACAAAACTCTGCACTTTCCTACTGTTAGGACAAAGTATGCAGGACTGTTTTGCCATACCCACCCAAGATTCTGACTCCTTGAGCCCAGTTTTCTCCTGTCCGGTCCATTGGGGTGACATGCTTTTCAAATCTTTTGAAGCCAAAGGTTTGGCCTTCTTCCTGTCAGGATTAAGTAAAGTGCATGTTTTGTCCCTAAATCCTAACTACAGCTGCTCTCTGTACTGCATAGCTCCATAACGTTGTAGGTAACTTTTTCTCTGTTAGTATACACCTTGGCTTGTCAAACTGTGTGTACCAGTTTTGCTGAGCAGTACTGTTCTGATGTGCTGGAGTCTCATGTCTGACCACACTGCTGCTGGAGTGCTTACATTGCTTCCCACAAGCTTACACTCTATCACACTTATCTTTCATAGCATACACACACTGTGATGGAATAATAATCAGTAAACTATAATCTAAGCCCATATCTGTCCGGTCAGATCTGTGTGTACTGTTCTAAAGGGAGTATGTTTGGTTTTTGTATCAGGCTTACTGTTCCCGGTCGGAACAAACGTTTCCTCTGTGCAAGCATGTACTTTGTAGTGGCAAAGTACAAGTACTTCTTTTGACTGATTACCCAGTCAAAAGAAGGGCAACTACCTTTCAAAGAAAAGGTGAGAAGAGCACAACTAACAGGTCTATAATGGTGTAGCTATCAGCAGCTGTTACAAACAGTGAGCCATTGTCAGATCCAATACTTTATCAATGAAAACCCAGCACCAACTTAACAGTATCTCAGAAACAGACAGAGAGTGAAAGAGCTAATTATCCAGCAGATGTGACACAAGCTGAGTTCATGAAGCTGCAACTTCGACTTATTCCAAGCAACCATTTATAACACCATGAGGTGTCCAGGTTAAGAACTGTGACAAACTGTGTGCACGAGTTTTGCTGGGAAGTACCGCCGCACACTAGGATACCTATGTACACTCTCATGTTTTTAATGTAGAAGATCGAGGATGATGAAAGAGAAGAGCACAAAAAACGTGACGATTGTCCTGAGAGTGATGGGAAAGATGAGACAAGGACAGAGAAAAGCATGAGAAGTATAAAATTGCATTTTTAAGCTTTATTATATGAAGGGAATCATAAATACTTAAATAAAAATGAAGAAGACAACACACTCTTCAGCATGATACACCAAGTAAAACTTAGTGAACCATAACATAGTTGTAGACAACCAAGTAATATGTATTATACATCTTGAGGCATTTTTAATCATCCAGGTAATGAAATCCCCAAAAGTTGATTTTGTTCATCTGGATGTGGCGTTTTCAGTGGGAGAAACATTTACATCAGTAATGGCGGACATCTAAAAGCTGATGTGTACCGTAAACCTACGCATATGCATCAGTATCTAAGGTTTGATTCTCATCATCCACTGGAGCATAAACTGGGTGTCATCAGGACACTACAACACAGCGCGAACAAAATCCCCACATATACAGTGGCCAGGGAAGCAGGTCCTGAGTAAATGTGGTTATCCCAGCTGGACATTTGTCAAAGCTGGGAAGGCACCTAAAGAAACCTACAGGCCAGTGGACACTCTTTCAATGATGAGGATGTTCACATCCTGGACAGGGAGGAACGCTGGTTTGAGCGAGGAGTCAAGGAGGCCATTTACATGAGTCCATCTCTGAATAGAGGAGGGGGCCGAAGGGTACATCTTTCACCATCTTACAATGCTGTGATTGCAGACTGAAAACCTAATGTGGTTGGGTCTTTCAGCATGACAATGATCCCAAACACACTGCGTAAGGCGAAGGCGAAAGAGTGGCTTCGTAAGAAGCATTTCAAAGTCCTGGAGTGGCCTATGGTGGAATGGGCCAGAATACCAGCAACAGTGTGTGAAAACCTTGTGAAGACTTACAGTAAACGTTTGACTTCTGTCATTGCCAAGTATTGAGATTAACTTTTGTTATTTAGAGTCAAAGGTTTTCCACGGACTTTGGGCAACACAGACTTTCAACTCCCTCTAAAGATTTTCTATGGGGTTGATATCGGGAGACTGACTAGGCCACTCCAGGACCTTGAAATGCTTCTTAGTCTTGTAATTTTCACAATTCCTTGAAGGATGCTCAGTCTATTAGAATGAAACACTTACTTCCTGTTGTTTACTTTCTTGATTTACTTTCTTCCCTTGTCAGAGAAGGTCGCCTAGCATATAGGTCCTTGTAATTAATTGAACACTTATCCAACTAGAATATTTTATGACCCAGAAAATGTAATGAAAACATCGAGCTTCCAGCTAATGTTATTTGGTGTACTTGCTGAGTAAATCCAAAAAATCAGATTCCTCACATTTTGGTGAGTTCGCTCATGTTTGTTATAAATTAAATAAAGTCGTTTTCCTCGTTTTGGTTGAAATACAATTAAAGACAAATAGTTTTGTTTCACAGTTGTCATAGTTCTAGTTTTAAATGTAAACGCTGGTGTCGTCAAGTCTCTGTGGCGCAATCGGTTAGCGCGTTCGGCTGTTAACCGAAAGGTTGGTGGTTCGAGCCCACCCAGGGACGAGCTTTTCCGAAAGTCACATATACTTGCAAAGGAATTCTTATGTTATAGTGTCTAACTTTATTTCGTTAGTACTTCACTAAAGCGAACACATCCATATTTATTCACGGCTAAGGATGAAATGTGTTGAACACATTTAAATCACATTTTTCTTGTTTTTAAAAATTATCTGTATGATGACGACCGTGCGGGAAATGTTACTGAATTTTGTTAATGTCTTGTCTTTTTTTTTTTGTCACTAAATTTAAGAAACGACTGAATTTTACGAACGATATGACTTTGGCACCCAACAGACTTTAGTATTGATTTTATAGTTATTAACTGAACACGTTTTTTTATTAAAGGTTCTGTTGAGAATTTATATGAAATAATTATGTATTTATTTTATTGGGTCTTATTGTATCTTTTATGGCTGTTGTGTTACTTAATGTTCTTATTTGCTCTTTTTGTGTACAGGTCTCTGTGACTGTCTAAATAAATGAACTGTATTTACTTTGTTGGACTGTCAAACGGTTCTCAGTGCCTTTAGCTGGGGTCGCTGCTGTCACTGCTGCTGCATGCAGGTTAAGATGACTTTTTGAGAACTCTGAGTTTGCTGTGTCCCTGTTTTGTTCAGACTTCACCTGTTTCGAAACATCTGCCCTTTGTAATCACAGCAGAGTCGGAAAATCTCATCACCGATGTAACGTAACTTCTGCTGCCACGTGACCTCAGAAGAGGCAATAAAAACTTCGGGGTTCGTGTCCGAGAGGGCAGTAGGAGAGGGCTTCAGGATGTCAGCACCTGGAAGCTTCGCGGTGCTCCGTGTGTTGTGGCTGCTGTCAGTGTTTGGCACGGTGCTGCCTCTGGACGGCGGCATGCTCTTTCCCCGGGAGTCCTCCTCCAGGGAGGTGAAGGAGCTGAACGGGCTGTGGGATTTCAGGGCTGACGGGTCCCCCAACAGGAAGGAGGGCTTCGAGAAGGCTTGGTACAAACGTCGGCTGGCAGAGGTGAGAGGGGTGATAGCAGGTCAGATGAAATAAATGAGCCCACTTTGTCTTATCGTTGGCAGGGCTACAGCAGTCACATACAGTAATATGCACATTTTCCTCTCTGTAAACAAGAACAAACATCGTGCAGTTATGTAAAGTTATACCAAAAAAATCATCTTAAATAAAAGCTACTTAGCATGCAATAAAACTTGTTTACAAAAATATAAGAAAGCCTACATAAACTTATTGGTTTGACTCATTTATACGTTTAGCTAGGAACTGTGTGCTCCATACTACGTTTACTACGCTTTCGTGCATCCTCAGTTTGGGGTGGCTTGTCTGCTGCTTGTAGGTTTGATATGGAACAAGCCTGGTGAACTCCCAGAAAGCCTAAAAGTCGTTATTGGCAGAACACATGATCCACTGGATGTGTTGTTTATCCACAGCTACATTAGCAAAATTAGCTTTTTATACCTGCAACAAGTCTGCTATGTGAACGCATTTTTGTGTTTGAGGAGATAACTTATAGAAAACTATTAAAAAAAGAATAAAATATCATTAGAAATAACAAATTTAGATATAGTTACTTGATTTTCATTTATTCGTCATCATTTTCCATAAGCATAACATTAAGTTAACCTACTTTCAAAGTAGGCAACATCCAAAGGTTATAACAATGAGCATAGCAGTGTTTTTGCAATATATAAATTCTTTTATAAATCGGTTCATTATGCATTGCATTGAATTACTAAGCAACTGAAAGCACCTCACATATGTTAACGCGACAGGAGGGGAAATTATATTTGCTGAAACATGCTGATCATTAGTCACAGCGTGCTGTTTTTAACATTCTCAGTTTTTTCTCTGGAAAATTCATGTTGATCATAATTAATAGTCTGGTATATTAAGTAGAATTAGAGTTGTGCAATGCTTGTGTGTGTCATTGTTTCACAGAATAGCTTTATCAATTCATAGGAATAGCAGAAAAAAAAAAGTGGCCAGTCACTTTGGAGATGATTGTCAGACTGTTTCAAAACAACGGTACAATTCTCACGTGATTGCTTTAAATGTTTCCGTGTTTCACAAAGCCTTGCTTTAAACGAAGCACAAATGGATACATTCCTGTCAGATTGTCTTGTTTCGAGGTCTTTAGAGACATTTATTGTTCAAAATATTCACAATTTTAGAAGGAAAAATAAACAAAATGAGATCAAAGGTCAAAACATTGCATTCTAAAAATTTCGTCTTGTGGGTGGTACACTCCTAGGAAGGGGGCTAACTGTGAATTTAGAGAATCAAACTGAAATACATAAACATGCGCATTGTCTACTTTCAAATGGCTACCACAGGTATCCCTGTAAAGTCCCGTCTTCTTGTTGTTGTTTTACATTCTTTAGACTGGTCCAGTGATTGAAATGCCAGTTCCTGCCAGCTACAATGACATCACACAGGACCCCACACTGAGAGATTTCGTTGGCTGGGTGTGGTATGAGCGGGAGGTGTTCGTGCCGGCCCGCTGGATCTCCGATGAGGAAACAAGAGTGGTTCTTAGAGTGGGAAGTGCTCACTATTACTCAATAGTGGTGAGTATCATGATAATTTTAAACACATTTATTTATTATTATTACTACAAAGATATTTATTAATTTATTAAATGTTAATGTTATTTATTTGAAAATGATACAAAAACACATAATGAAACGGTATTTTGGAAAATATATACTTATTTTAAGAAGGCTAGGACAGTAGCATCGGTTTTTCTTGATATAAGGACTGAACTATTTAAATGTTTGTTTGTTGCTTCGTAATGCAACAGATGTTTTCAGTAGATGACAAGTTTGGGCTGCAGGCAGGCTAGTTTAGAACCTAAACTCATTCAACCTGTGGATTCACGCTGCTGTAACACATGCAGACTGTGGTTTGCCATCGTTTTGCTGAAATAAGGAACAAATGTATTGTTTCAAAATACATCCTTGCTTCATTTTAAATGAGATTCCATGTCAGTACATTTCAGGTCATGTAAAAAGGTGATCATTCTCTGTTGCAGTGGGTGAATGGAGAGAAAGTGACAGAGCATGAAGGTGGCCATCTTCCTTTCGAGGCAGAGATTAGTAGTTTTATTAGCAGGGACCCTACGATGCCATGCAGAATCACCATCGCTGTAAACAACACTCTGACTTTGGAGACTCTTCCTCCAGGCACCATCCAGTACATGAATGACAGCAGCAGGTATGCTCGTTCTTTGTTTTCATGTGTTTGTCCAACCTGATATTACGGCACAGCTTGTGATAGACATGCCAGTCCACCGTGTCCATTTCATGTTTTGGAAAGGCAAAACGTGAAATGTACATGCAAGCAGAAGTTACAGTAAGAAACCTGGAATGTACATAATATGTTTTTTGCTTACTTCCTACTTCTTGCCTTTACATGTATTATCTCCACCTGCTGGTAATGCAACTTCTGCATGCATGTCCTGCAAAGTGTGAAATTGACACAGTGGACCAGAGTGTCTATTGCACGTTTTGCTGTGATACTGGGTTGTTTTTGACATCATTGCCACCCTTTGAAACATTAAGCTGATGCATCAGTGAGAATGTAGATGATGAGAAGACTGTGTTTGGTCTGCAGGTATCCTGATGGGTTTTTTGTGCAAAACATGCACTTTGATTTCTTCAACTATGCTGGGATACATCGTCCTGTACTGTTGTATACTACTCCTAATGTGTATGTGGATGACATCACAGTGGAGACCAGCTTCATGGATAACACTGGTAAAGTAATACAGTGATGCACTGTGATTTCAAATCCTTACTAGCACAAAAGAATTTGTAAGCAGGTAAACTGATGTACAAAAACTCAGAGTGGGAGACTAGCATCCACATCATCTACATCAAACTTTGAATGTGCAGTTTCTGTCTATTCATTAGACATTGCTGTTTCCTCTGGATTGTAGGTCTTGTCAGATACAAAGTATCTGTTCAAGGTGGCTCTAGCAACACCCTGAACATTACTCTGATGGACAAAGATGGCCGCTTTGTGGCCTCCTCCAGTGAGTCATCTGGAGTGCTCAGAGTAGTAGATGTGAATCTGTGGTGGCCGTTCTTGATGCACGAGAATCCAGGTTACCTTTATTCTATGAAGGTAAGGCAACATGCTAACATTGATGTAGGTGTGTTTCTGCAGTGTGATGCGGCATGTCTGAGCATGGCCACTAGATTTGTGAGGTTGTGTTGTTTCTCTTCAACCTCTAGGTCCACCTAATAGCCACTGAGACATCAACATATGAGGATGTTTATACTCTGCCAGTCGGCATCCGCACAGTCAACGTTACCAACACCCAGTTCCTCATTAACAACAAGCCATTTTATTTCCATGGGGTCAATAAACATGAGGACTCTGACGTGAGTACCACTAGAGGGATGAAAATCCATAAAATTTTTGCAGAAAATAGGCTTCATTTACCTTATCTTTACTATTCTGGTTTTAATGTGTTGTAGATTCGCGGTAGAGGATTGGACTGGCCCCTAATCGTAAAGGACTTTAATTTAATGAAGTGGTTAGGGGTCAACTCGTTCCGTACCAGCCACTACCCCTATGCTGAGGAGATCCTGCAGATGTGTGACCGTCATGGCATCGTGGTGATAGATGAGTGCCCAGGTGTGGGCATCAAAGACATGTAAGTGTCACCGAACACATCTCTGTGGGACCTTTGGATATGTTTGACAGTTCAGTGAGGTCAAAAGTGAAAAATTCTGTTTGCCACGGCATACAGAGCATGGAGAAAACGGCTGGAATTCTTTAAGAACTTATGAACCTCATGCTGTCCAAGTTAGAATGTCTTTAACATGTTAGACACTATTGTGACCAATAGGAATACTGCATGAAATGAAATGCGATTGTCATAGGCATATTATCATTCAGTCTACATATCAAACTTGACTTCATATGTAAGTTAATTACACCTATGTCACACAGTGTATCTGTCAATAAGATGACTGTCTGACATACACATATTTAAACTGGAGTGGGTTTTTTGTATTTCTTTTATAGTATAGTACTCATAATATTCCATTTCATAATAAAACACTAATTCACAACAGCTGAACTTTACAGGAAAGCAGAACAGTTGTCAGTTAGGTCTTCACATCTTGCAGTGTAGATGGATCTGAGTCGTTAGTGTTTCAGCTCAGGCTCAGATGTATCTTTTGTGCCTTGTTGATAGTCGCAGTTTTGGAAACGCCTCTCTGTCTCATCACTTGGTTGTCATGGACGAGCTTGTGCGCCGGGACAAGAACCATCCCTCTGTGGTCATGTGGTCGGTAGCCAATGAGCCTGCATCAGAGATGCCTCCTGCTGAATTTTATTTCAAGTGAGTACAGGTTATTTTACTTTTGAGGTGTAAAGCACTTATTATAGCCGCTGTTCAAATAGTCGTCACTACACAAACAAGCAACATGTTGCTAGATGAGTCAATTTGTTTTTAAACTGTAAATTCAAATTGTAATTCAAACATATCCTCTGTGATGCTGAAGGCCCAAGAGAATAAAATAGTTTATTTAGCTTAAACTGGTATTTGTGACTGCTCTCCTATTTCCCATGGGGTCACCACAGCAGATGGACATGCTGAGGCTGGGTTTGGGTTTCATGCAACTCTTCATCGAGATAGCTTCCATGTATAAGGAAAATGTGTTAACCACTAGTGTTTCCCAACCACTGTGCCTAGAAATGATCGGGTGTGCTGTGGAAGATTATCTGGTTTCACCTGGTTGGTACTCTAAGTGACTGGCATGAGTAACAGACAGAACAATTAAATTCTCTTCCACTAGAGGGCAGTACAACTTCTTGCTCCAATTGAATGGGTTGCCAACGGCTAGTAAAACAGAAGAAGACAAACAAGAAATTACGACAACGCAGCGCGTAACAGCAATAGATAAATATTTGAAAAGAAAAAGTAGTCAATCTGACCTGGGTCCTGGACAGAATTGTGACCCAGATGAAGGCCCCAGCACGAGTAGTAGCCAGAAGAAAGCAAAAATGGTATATTGGGGACAAACTGAGCCAATTCCGCTTTGCCTGCTGCTGGAAAAGTGATCAACTTTTGTGACATTTTTCTTTGGTGGTGTGCCGTGTGATTTTTTTTTTTTGTAATGTGAAATATTTGCCGTGGCTCCAAAAGGTTTGGAAACACTGCACAATACCACGGCCACTAATTACTTCAGATTAAAGTACTAGTAGAAAATATATGTTTGTCTGTCATTGATTATGTGACATTCTAACCATGCATCTGATAATCCTGGTGATTCCTCAGCTGTAGCAACGTCACCAACATTTGTTTTCCTTGCAGGACTTTGGTAAAACATACCAAAGCTCTGGACCATACCCGACCTGTCACCTACATCACAGACAGTAACTATGCCAGGGACAAAGGGGTGAGCTTCCACAGCCTTCACCTCACTATCAAGAATATATTAAACTAGACGGCGAAAGTTTCTGAAGAAATTTTAAGTGTACCTACGCTACTGCCGGGTCAGTTTTCAGAAGACATCAGGATCTGTGGTTGGAGCAAAGGATGGAGTTTTAAACAGAGTCATCAGCACACAGCTGTTAGGCCCGGTTACTATAGTAACTCCTGTGAGTGGCAGGAGGGGGGTGGGGTGATGGAACACACGTGTCTCACCTTAGGGTCAGACACACGGCAAACAGGATTTAAGCTCTGAAACAAATGCTTCCCTAGAGAAAACTATAAATCGTATTGCAAATGTTCTTTCAACCTACAAAATGTTCAATTTTCATATTTGTAGAGTTTGCTATATTGACGTAGTGGCAGTGTAAAGACACTCCCCAATTTTAAATTAGTGCTAAAATTTGGGGGCCTCTATGGGGGACAGACAGGGAGGATGCTGCGCTTTGATGGCATTTGTGAGAAAGCTGTTACTTCTATCTAAATGAGGATGACACTGATTGAAAGAGGACAACAATAGCTATGTTTAGATATATTCATTAGACATGTAGGGCAAAAGGTTTGAGCAGGAAAGAAAGAGAAATATTTCTTTTTAAATTATTCTCTGCACTTTGTTTTTGGAGCAGGTCACATGACCATTCATCCATCCATCCATCCATCTTCTGCCGCTTATCCGGGGCCGGGTCGCGGGGGCAGCAGCCCAAGCAGAGAAGCCCAGACCTCCCTCTCCCCAGCCACCTCCTCCAGCTCATCCGGGGGAACACCAAGGCGTTCCCAGGCCAGCCGAGAGATATAATCTCTCCAGCATGTCCTGGGTCTGCCCCGGGGCCTCCTCCCGGTGGGACATGCCCGGAACACCTCACCCAGGAGGCGCCCAGGAGGCATCCTTATCAGATGCCCGAACCACCTTAACTGGCTCCTTTCGATGCGGAGGAGTAGCGGCTCTACTCTGAGCTCCTCCCGGATGGCCGAACTTCTCACCCTATCCCTAAGGGAGAGTCCGGCCACCCTTCGGAGGAAGCCCATTTCCGCCGCTTGTATCC
>VURO01045344.1:0-17860 GCA_015108175.1 Pelvicachromis taeniatus | reverse complement strand
GCATCTATTTTTATTTTTTGTTGCTATTTTTTTAAAAAATCACAATTGCATTGGTATCAATTTGCTAGAGATAATATATAAAAAAATGTTTATTATTAAATATTAGATCAGCGCTAGCTGGTCTCCACGGAAACAGTTGCCATAATCAGTGTCTTTACATGAATATCATTACTTATTAATGATAACATATAATTAAAGTTAAATTGAGGAAATTTGTTATTTCAGAAGTGTGTGTCAAACTGGTAGCCCTTCACATTAATCAGTACCCAAGAAGTAGCTCTCACTTTCAAAAAGGTTGGTGACCCCTGATCTACACTGTGTTATGTGATTATGGCTCATTTACAGTTCAGAGTATACATTCTGGTTTAAACACTTCACCAACACATGCATGAACTAAGAACATCTGCATATCAATACAACTATAGCTCTGACATTTGCAAAGTCTCCTGATAGAATACAATCGATTCAAAAGCAGCCAGAGAAAGCTTTTACTGTGAAAGGTTTGTACCAGGAAGCGCCCAACATGAAGAACAGCAGGTAAAAATAATGGGGAAAACAATTCTTTGTTGGGATACAGGTAGTCTGCTTCACCTATACCATTTGCTCTGACTGGTTCACTGTGTTGAGTTCTTGTTAGTACCAATAGCGCCGATAATTCACGTGACTAAATACAGGTCTCTTGTTCAGTCATGATTAAGACGCAACCTATATGAGTCTCCTCTGTCACTCCTTATTTTGCTGCAGGGGTACATGCCCAATCCTTTAGTTCAAAGAATCACCTTAAATGTCTCACTCTTCACTAACAGTGAGATGTGCAGTTTGTGTTTGGAGAAACTTTTATGAACATCGCATCACTTCGGAGTGAGCGAACACATAGCTGTGAACAGATCAGGGCTGCACATGTTTAATGAAAGTCTACCTTTGCTCTGTCTGTCTGCTTTGCTTATGCAAGGCTATGTGCTACACATGCAACCTAAAAAATATTGTGACTGTAATATATCAATGGTTTTTTAACCGGCTTCATGAGCACGAAGACATGGAGGCATCAGAAAATCCTAAATGTGTTTCCCAAAATAGGACGATGAATGTTTTATATAGTCAACATTAAGGCAATTAATAAGATTAAACTGTGCGTATTAAAGTGAACCAACGAAGGAATGAATCATCTTATTCCTCTTTGGCTGAAAGTATCAGCTTAGATTTACACACTTATTCTGTGCGAAACATGCACAGAATAAGAATAATTGGAACAACCAACTAGAAGGTCGCAGCTTTGTATGAGGTTAATCTGACTTACAGCTTTAAGTCTGTATACAGTGGATAAACGAAAGAATATAAAACTGTTCTCATCCTGCTTTTGGTGTCATCTTTAATGTCAGCTGTGATGACCTGTTTCATGGGCAGACACCAGCTTAATTATGCTTTCTATCAAATTCAGTCTGACTCGTAAGTCTGGATTTTTTTTTAGCTTGGGATGTAGCAAAGCTTTTTCTCACTATCACTATCACACTGTATTCTTTTACAGCTTGCTTGGCGTGTTAACGACTGACAGAAACATCCAGAAAGACACTCAAATCTTGCTTCCACGTGCAACAAGACTAAAAACCACATTTGATTCCAAAGAAACAAAATATGCAAAAGCAGCACTTTCAACAGATTTTCTGTAGAAAAGTTTGAACCTGATTATAAACCGTACCTTATTTCTTGGATGTCTTCACTGCAGGACAGCAGGTGGATTTCCATGCAGCAGGAGCAGTTGATGATGTCACAGCTGCTTCACTGTTAAAGGCTTAAATGTGCAGACAAATTATTCTCCACGCACTGAAGTCCTAGTCTGTGAAAGTTGTATAATTGCCATTTTGTTGGGGGGGGGTTTTAGCAAAGAGACGCGTTTTTGCTCACTGGTACGTTGCCGTGGTACCGCCATACTGCTGATGCTGAGGTTTGTCGTCACCTCTCAACCTACCACTCCTTGTCTTCTCTTTATTTTGTTTAAAGTCTTCCAACTTGTAGCAGATTTAACAAATTCAACAAGCAAAAGGTTGAAAAAAAACCCTGCAAATCCACTTTTAATTTAACGATGAAGAAAATCCTTCCTTAAATTGGCAAGTAGGTGGCCCTCAGAGAAAAGTCATCTATCCACACCTGTTGCCTGGCAAAGAAAACCCCAGTGAAGTTAGCGTTTTTCTAGCAACAAGTCAAAGAAGAGCATGCACCAGCACCCCTATTTCTCTAACCGAGATGGAGACAGAGCAGAGAAACGGGGTGAAGGATGGAGAGAGGAGGCGAGCATCCTGTCGTCTCTCAGCCAGGAGGATGAATGGAAAGCCTGCCTCTCTGCCTCCCTTTATATTCTCTTTCTCTCTTCCCCTGCTGCCTCACTTTGGCTTTTACCCTGGCTTCAATATATGTGTGTGTGTATGTGTGTGTGAAGAGAGAGAGAGAGAGAGAGAGACCTCTTTCAGAGCAGCAGGAATATATTATAACCCAAACAAAAGGAGCCGGCTTATTGTTTATGAATTACCAGCCTTCCAAAGCCAACAAAGGCCCCTATTTTCATAGAAAACTCCATTTTCATTTCAGCTCCATTTGATTACCAGAGCAAAGAAAAATAAAAAGGCCTCTCCGGTCGCAACGTCCCAAAGGGATTCATTCCTCCTTCTCTCTCTCATTCAACTCCGCTGAAAAGGTTTCTTTATTGCTTTCTTTTCAGGATCGACGTCAAATGGGCTTTTAGGAGTAAACCAATGACAAAAAATTATTGCTGGGCTATTTTGTACAATAACAGGGCCGGGGGAAGAGAGGAGTCCTGTGTTGTCTTTGTCATCTTTCTTTCCCCCTTTTCTTTCGCTCCTTTCTGCTATTGGAGAGGAAAATTGCAGAGGCTGAAAATTAATGGCGAGGCTTTTGGAAGGAAAGAGTGAGAGAGAAAGAGGGAGACACAATGCAACAATACAAGTCAAATAAAAATTATCACGAGCTATTCAACAAAATGACGAGACAGAAAGGTAATGCACGTTTGACTTTGTGCATGTGGGAGTACCTTTCACAAAGCAGACACCTGTTGGTCGAAAACAATAAAACTCCAGTGATTCCTTTCAGTCTTAGTCAGTATCCTGCATGCATGTGTGGACTCACACTGCAGTGTAGCTCCTGTTTATTAGTTTTCTCCGCCACCAGTCGACTGTTGACTGATCTGTGAACAGTGATGCTTCTTAATGGACTAAATTTAACTGCAATCCATCAGGAGTTCGACAAGTACAGGCAACAAAACTACTGAGACCACTGAAAAAGAAGGCAGAAAGTGTTAATGCTGGTAAAACTTTTCTGTCTAAGTTGTGTTGTTGTGAAGGAAGAAGAACATTATGTAATATTTCCACAGAACTACCTTTAGTTTAAGATACAGTTGCCACTCATAAACAAAGTGAGCTTAATGTAATTGGTCATCTTGTTACAAAGCAGCGTTCTGCTGCAGGGTTGTGGTATATGTGGTTGTTACTTTGACAAGAACTGTCCACCTAATCTTAGTTGCTAACACAATCTCACCCAGTGGCAATGGCATGCCCTGACAGAAGCAGAACTGAAATGTTCTTAGACTTGGACACAAAACAAACGTGCGATAATGTCATCAGCCTTATGATTGTTTTTATCGTGGTGAGTTAAAAACATTAGTGAATGACTTTTGAATCACAGGTGTGTGCTAGCTATCTGCAACATACATTCTGCTATGCACCCTTGTTTCTATATAAGGAAATGTTTAATTTGTGGCGCGTTAAAGAGATAGTGATGGGGTTGTTATAAGGGAGAAAAAAACAGACTGAAGGAATTCAAACAATGCTGTTCAAGAAGGCTGCCAAAAATTAGGCCTCGGTTACAAAAGCCAAGGTGGTGAAAGCTGGTTCCACTGATACGTGTGACTGGCTCATGTAAGTATGACCTGATCAGTCGGCATAAAATAAGAAACTCACTGCATGAATGGGAAAAAAAAAACATCCATAAGTGAGCTTTTACCAAGAAGGTTGAGTGCAACTGGTGACATGTAGGAAAGATGAATTTGGTGACGATCCACATGGACCTCCAAAACCAGCATCTCACAGTAGGCAGTAGGCTGTCAGCATCTCAGGGCAATAACCAAACAAGTAAACAAACAAGCAGCAAACACAATATTAGGCAGGCGAGTTTAATGTAGATATTATCATACAGTATTCTCCAACGTCAAGATACTTTTAGAAGGCATTGTTTAATGAGGGCACGTTGGAAGTTATCTGAACTGACACTTAAGCCAGCACATGTGCACCAAGTATTCTGGTATTTTATAAGCTAGTGTTGTTGTTTTTTTTAAAGAAAACAGATGAACAATATCGGCACACACTAACTGTGAAGCTGAAGATTCTCTTTCATCTTTCACTTTGCCTCCGGTTTTGTCCTGCAGAATGAATATTTGGCTCAAGACAAAAGGTGAGCCGATCAATTATTCCTCTTGCAGGGCCCGGGTGCTGTTGTGAAAAGCGTTGACATTTGAGCTTTCCAGACGACATCTGCAAATTTATATGCCTTCTATTGTGTGAGGCAGCCAGCCTGTATCAAAGGCTGTAAAAGGCCTTGTCAATTTCGTAAGGACAACTCCACAAAGACTCCTTTCTTGTCTGTTGTTATGGGAATAATGCTTTGCACTGGTGTCCTGCCAAAACCTCTTGGCAATCTGGCCATGTGATGTTATTGATTGCATTGATATCAGGCATCTCCCATGGAAACCATCACACTGTCAGTAATGTGTTGTGAAACGACAGAAAATGCATATTTGGTGATCAGTTTCAACAAAAATGTCTTCATAGAGGCTGTGCATTCAAAATGTGTACAGTAAATATATTTTCTCTGACTTGCTGACTTGCTACTCTCTGACTGAAACTGTTGATAATGAGTAAATAAACTCTGTCTGTGCCATGGCGTCTGGAAATGAGGAGGTTAGTTCACTTTTACCTTGTTGATGTTTCTGGTGTTCATACTCAGGCAGAGATTTTTCCCTACACGTCCACACTAAATCTGTCACACCTTGTGTCAAATTAGGATGTTTGTTTGGGATGCATTATGATCTTTATCAGGACTTTTTGCTCTTTGATGAAATTGCTGTAATTTATCTCAAAACATACCTGTGCAGTCCCAAGCTATTCCCACTCTCATGACATAAAACTCGGAGAGATCTTAGAGAGATATAAACCAGGTGTCCTGTGGCCACGGTGTAATAGCTATTCGCTGGATGTGGTGCTTCCCGGCCCGCCTGAGCTATCTCTGAGGAGAAGGCGGCGGCAGCGCCGCAGGCGCGTCACCCCACAGCCGGATGCCGGAACTTCAGAGCAGCTGGCTGTGGTGAGTGAAAAGGACACAATAACTGATTATTCTGGGGCTATTCTGGCTAAGTTCTGCATCCTCCAAACCGGGAGTAAATGCTTCGGGGACTGTCATCGGGTCAGCCATTAGCACAGACTATAGCTCGGCCTGTGGCTCAGTCTCCTATTCGGCCTGGAGTTTGGCCTGTAGCTCAGTTCCCAGCTCAATTTACTGTTCAGTCTCCAGCTCAGCCTGTAACTCTGTCATTAGATCCACCACCTGTTCAGCCATCACAGTGCTTAGGACCAATCGTCCAATCTTAATATAAACCCTGCAATAAGGCAGGGAAAAGCCCTGTAACTTACTTTAAAACAAAATATGTTCCTTAAAATGGTGCACAGAGCTACAGACCCGTGACACCCTAGTGGCGGCTAATGACCGCCACTACTTGGGCAGTTAATAAAAGGACAGGTAATATTTTTCACGCTGTTGCAAACAGCAAGCTCATTTGTTTAAATTCATCAGTTGCCACTAGAAAACTAACCATTGTGTACATAATAACCTAATACTCCTGTGTGCTATAGACTACAGTGTACGCTGTACACCCTACTTAGTGGTTTCTGTTGCATCAGTCCGCATCTCCCTGTTAATTTCTCGTACAGCTCCACGAGTATGAGTCAGTATTTTGAGGAAAGGCACCAAGACGTTCCCAGGCCCAAGAAATGGGCACTTGGGGTATCCATCAGGAAAAAGGCAAGTGCTTAAGCAGAACTTAGGTTATCAACCCATACAAACATCCAGGTAGACATGCAAGTCCAAATCAGGACTTGTATATGTGCTTAGCCTTCTCTTTTGCTATGCAATTGAGAACTTAATCAGATGCTGCAGTTTTTCAGACTTTCAGTCCGATTTGGATTATTATTCATGAAATTAGTAAGTTTACAACTGCCAGTGCGAGAGAGTAGCAACATTGTAACAGTAAAGAGTGTAAAAGCATTGCTTCACAGACTATATTTCAGTTAGTCTCTTGTTAGTGTACAGCTAATGTTTACCACAGAGTGTTATCGGTTGTAATTACTGCTGCAATATCTACACCTGCTTTTGCAGACAGCCCCATATGTCACCCCACTGTCAGAGTGGCACTTCAGCATTCTTTGGTCCACTAGAGGGAAGTGTTGATCCACAAATGACCAATTTCATCCAACTAATCTCTGATTCTGGGTTTAAGTCATATTGTATTATCTGCTTCTGTCCCACAGTTAAGATTATATTTTATTCTGTACTTGATCAGACTAATTGAAAGAGATGCTTAACTAGTTCCTCTTTATAGTATTTCCTACATCATTTTCCTTTTTTAAAAATTTGACCCCGTGGTTTGTGTTTTTAGACTTTTGGACCTTGTTTAGTTGTTATTGTTGTGATCCGTGTTTATTAGTCTTTATTTGATATTTGGTTTTGTTTCCTTGTGTTACGTCTCCTGGAGGGCAGGAGGGGATAACACAACAACTCCGGAAATTTGGTACAGGTGTGAGAAACAAAAAGTTTAATGGCAGCTTTCATTAAAAAACACAATCCAAATTCATACAACAAAAGTGGGGGAGAAAGGGACAGTTAGGTTGTGCCAAAGAAAAACCACCAAAAAGACAAAACGTATTTATTTTGTCAAACCTAGATGTATTTCTCTGAGTTTTCAGATCTGAATAAAAAGATATGACCAACCAGGCCCTAACGGGTGCACTCCTCCTGAATACACAATCAAATGGAAAAAGTCACGTAATACTATTTACCTCAGACACACAGCTATACAATATGGCTCTCTGAAATAATTTGTCTGCCTCACCTCAAACTGCCCCACTGACATCATGAACTATGTACGAACTAGGGCTGGGCAAAACGTTTATTTTCCGAATCGATGAATCTAGTGATTAATTTTTCGATGCATCGATGAATCTAATGATATATGTTACTGCTAAGCAGCTTAAATTAGCTTTGCATTTACGGAGGTTGGGTGTTTATACCATGGGGGTGAGTATTAAGGGTGTTTTCCTCAGAGAGCTGTACAAGAATTATTAAGACTAACACTTTAATTTCACAAACAGAGTTATAAGAGAGTTTATAATTTTTATATCACAACATCAGTCCCTTTTGACTTCTTTGATCATTGTGTTAACTTATGTTTAATGTTCATTCAATTGAATTTAAAACCATCTGTGGGTGTCACACTTTTACTGATTCCTCTCACTATGCTCTGTGTCAGTGTAAGTGATTCTCTGCTGAAGTAACACTTTTCATACATTCAACTTGTTACAGCAGCACAAACTACTGAGTCACACTGTGACAGAAATTGACATAGTTTCACATGGTGATGCAGAAATGCTTACTTGGCAATTTCACACTTCTGAAATTGCAGGAAGTAGAAAACAGATGTCAGCCTGTCTTAGTAGTAGTACACCCCTCAGGTGTTTTATTTGTTTGCTGTGTTATTTTGTGTTTGTTCATAACAATGTTGTGCAAACTGTAAGTTACCTTTTGTGTAATTTCCTAACGAACAGTGAAAGAGAGCGAGACCTGCAGCTTGTCAGAGATTACAAGCCTCACAAAGATGTCCAGCATCTCAGAATTATGCTTCATGGACCACCAGGTGCTGGAAAGTCCAGCTTCATCAACTCTGTCGACAGTGTTTTAAGAGGCAAAATCGCAACTCGAGCTTTGGCAGACTCAACCTCTCGTGACAGTTTCACTGTCGCAGTATGTATGAGGATCCATCGATTCTTATCATAGTTGCTGTTAGAGGCTTGCATGAAAACACACTCATTTGAGGTTTTCTAGGACTACAGGAGTGCACTGCCTGCTTTATAAGCATTAAACTATAAAAGAGTAAAAAATGGTCGGTACAGTTACTGTGTAAATTATTCTGAAAACAGTTTAGGACCTTTAGTATCTGGCACTAATGTAACAACACTGATTTTTTTTATTTACAGTACAGGACATATAAAATTCAGAAAGGAAAACCAGGAACCTTTTACCCTTTTGTCTTCAATGACACCATGGGCCTTCAGAAAGGCGCTGAGAGAGGAATTCATGTGGAAGACATCAAACTTGCCATGAGTGGACATATAAATGAAGGTTACACGGTATGATGTCTTCATCCAGATGCTTGTATACAGTCTGTGATACAGAAACTGTATCATGCAAAAAGGTTTCAGTGATGTTGCCTTTTTTTCCAGTTCAATACCACAGCTCTCTTACGTGAATCGGATCCATACTACAACAGCTCTCCCACTTTAGATGACAAAGTCCACGTTCTGATTTTAGTCGTTTCTGCTGACACAGTGAGCATAATCGATGATGAAAGTTGGAGGAAGCTGAGAGATGTCAGACTAGCAGCTCGTGACAAAGGTGAGAGCAGATGTTATTCGAGGAGCTTTAATGATGTCACAATTTCAAATAGTAGAAAAACATGAGATGAAATCATTACATTGGTTTCTGTATTGGCAGGGATCCCACAAATAGCCATCATGACCAAAATTGATGAAGCCTGTCCTGAAGTCAATAAAGACATAAAGAACGCTTACAGGAGCGTGTATTTGAATCAGCAGGTATGTTCAAAGAAGAACTTTCATGAGCTTGTAGACAGTTTACACATAAATGTAACATGTGTAATTAAACTGTACATTTCAGTATATTTGTACAGAAACCTCAGCTGGAATCAGTACTAATAATTCAATAAGTAATTCATAATTATGTCACTAGTCCAACATTAGACCTTCAGTTTTTTAAATGTAATATTGTTTAAACTTAGATGGAAAAAGTGACCACGGAACTGGGTATTCCACTGAACTGCATCTTTGTCGTGAAGAACTACCACAAAGAGATTGAGACGGATAACGACGTGGATTCACTGATACTGAGTGTACTGAAAAAGATCATCGACTATGGAGAGGACTACCTGAATGACTTATAATCCTGACCTGTAACCTTTGTGTGACGGAGATAGAAACTGAAAATGTTCAGTTACTCTTCAGGTGATTTTGCTTTGTCATTGTTACAGTCACAGTCACACAAAAAGTTAATTTCATCAGAAACTTTAATCTAGTGATTTTTGTCTTCTTCATAATTTATTTAACTTTTTTCTTTCACAAATTAAATCCTAAAAAACTTCAAGGCAAATCAATACATGTACTTTTTGTTATCTACTGTATATTCAAAGTGGTAACTGCATGAAGAATGACACATATATGCATGTAACGTGTTGTTTGCTCAGCTCAAACCCTCGATGTAAGACTGTCCTCTGTGAATCAGTGATTTCTTGTTTTCAGAACTGTAATGTAAGTTGGATAAGTGAAAGAGGATGGATGGATAGAAATTTAATGACGTATTTAATGCATCCAGATAAATGTGGTGGTGGAACTCATTGTGACTTCCCGCCCTCGGCACACACACCTTGACTCAACAGTTTTGAAATGAGGAAATGCTGGAGACTCGAGTTATCTTGACCTGGATTTGTTATAGATGTTTGTAAAATTATTTCATAATGGAATAGTTACCATAATGTCCTTTGATTTGAAAATGGCAAAAGTAACATTAAGTTGATTGGAAAATCTAAGATCGCTGAACTGAATATGGAAAAGTGTTGCTACCATGTTTTTACTTTGTCATATTTCAATTGCAGGTGATCCCCCACCGCCTCCTCGTAAGATATTTAAAATGTGATACAAAATCTTGACGACAAAACTAGAGGCTTTTACACACCGGACACGTAAAATCAGTGCAAATGTTTCCTGGGTTAAAAACATTTTTTGGACTCATCTCTTCTTTTTGCAGCTGTTCACACTGACAGTGTGAGCTGCACAATTCCAGGAAGTGTCAACTGTTAGTTTTAACAGTACATGGCCTGTTAGACACTATGAGACGCATACAGACTTTGCGATGTTCAACTAATATTTTCATTATGAATATTAATCATGAGGCTAAACAGGCAGTCCAGCTGTTGTCTCAGAGCTCTGTATACCAAGAAGTGAGGTCAGCATATCCAGGATAGCTTTTTGTTAGTTGAGTTAATCCAGCAGCGTGGTCACATAAACGTGTGGCAGCATAAAACTAATCTAACGTCATCTACTAATCTAATTCACCGATCATTAAGATATTATTTTACAGAAAATGATTCTTATTAGAGCCAACTATTCTAGAGACATGAAAATCTAAAATATTAAGAACATAAAAATATAGCAGCGTAACACAACACTGTTCAAATCAAGTCAAATCCAAATGTTATTTTTCACATACACAGTTATACAAAGTGCAACGTGCAGTGAAATGCTTGTGTCCATTGGGGGGTAAGCTGCAAAGAGAGAACAATGAAAGTGCACACCATCAGCGAAAAGAGGAGAAAAGACAAACGTGACATGCAACAGTTGGAGGGTAAGGAGCCGGTGCAGACAGCAGCCATCTTGTCCTAGACTCGTTTCCAGGGCTGGGTAGACGCACCGTCTGCACCATGTGGTAGAACGCATTGGAAGCGTTTGGGATGGGTGAGGGTGGGTGAGTGCGTATCTGTGTCAGTGTACATGCGTGTGTGTGCGTGTGGATGTGTGTCCTGTATTCAGCTTGAGAGAGTGTCCTTTCACCCAGTTAAGTCCTCCAGCCGACACAGGTGGTCTTGATGGATATGGGCATAGAGTCAAAAACACAGTCCCGTTATCAGGGACAAGAATTTGTTGTTCCAGCCAGCCTCAGCCTTGGGGCCTTCCAGTTGGCGCCATGAGGGTAGCCGCGAATGACGGTGGTGGTTGTTTGGGTTTGTGCAAACAAACTGCATTTTACAGTTGGTCTAATGTCCATCACTGGTCACCAGGTCTATTATTTGTGAGCTTCTCCAAGATCTTATCCATTATGCGTTCAATGAGCACAGTCTGAGCACTTCCCATCGCTTCGATTATAACCAGCCTTGTGGGGATTTGAACAGCCGTGACCGCTTTCTTCAATCTTCGATAAGCCAGCGTCAAGCCAGCTCTGATCAGCAAAAAACCTGTTATCATGGTTCCAAATAAGTATATATCTTCTATGTCCTCAATAGACAGTCCCGCCAGGCACACGACGCGTCATTTGCTCCAGTCATCCATCATGTATCCGACAGGAAATGTCCCTGCAGGACAGTCGGGCTCTCCTGAACCCAGGCCTCTCATCGAGAAGCATGCCAATTGCAGTAAGGGACCAGTTGATCAAATCCATGATCCTTTAGGTTTTAGAGAACAAGATTGAGAGATTCTGAGGGTTAGAAAGTTACACAAGACAAGGACATGAGAAGCCAAGCAGGAAAGAAAGAAAGGGAGAAGGAAAAGATGTCAAGAGCAAAAGAGATGAAAGCTTCAGTTTGTCGCAGATCAAAGTGGAATGAAAGTGATTTTTTGAACAGGCGTTCATGATGTCTGTTTTGTGTTATCTGCATTTCCATCATAAGACACTCAGCAGCAGATTAGAATAAAACAGAACAACATTTATTGGCCACATTTAATAAATCGACAAATTTAATACATGCATGTTCCCATGACAATGCAATGCACTGTTTGCTTTTCATTCAGTGATCTTAGTACAGCGGGCTGCACACTGCTTAAGTGTTTAAAACACATTCCCCCATTTAAACACTTAAAAAATGCTGTTTGAGAGCAAAGATTAGATGTAAAAACACACATCAAACATGGGCTCCATCACCAAGAAGACAAAACAGGAAGAAAAATCAAGAATAAACAAAAACACAGTTCTGGTGGTCGACCCAGAGGTTGACAGCCAAAGAGTCCAGAACACAGTTCAGGAGACCGACCGCAAAACCAGCGGTGGCGACACGGGCAAGTCAGGACCGGAGGCCAACAGCGCCGAAAGTGGCGGTGGCTACACAGTTCAGGAGGACACCCATAATGGCGAAGTTCCTCAGCCGACGGCCTGGAAAGTGTCTGTCGGCGGTGTGGTGGTGGACATGGACGAGCCGCCCGTGCTGGACGTGGACGATGATGAGCAGAAGAAACGGTTTCTAAGAACACTGGCTCAGATTCGACAGTTACTCTATTGTATTGATATACACTTGTGCAAGTGAAACAAAAAAGTGAAGTCTAAAGGAAGATGATGTAAAATATCCATGTGAGGAAAGTTCACCAGCTGAAGATCATGTCATGTAATGCAGTAGATCTCTGGAAGGTGTCAGTTTTAAAATTTTATTTTATTTTTGTCTCAAGCGCTATAGCTGTTTGGATTTTTATTTTCATTTTTAATTGAGAGTGTTTTCATTTACCCTGCCATAGTGTTTAGTTGAACCTTGTTAATGTTTGCATATAATGCAAAGCCAATATCTAGTTTCCAATGTTTTTGTAAAGAGAGCAGAAACTTAATTATAAAACAACTTGCAATATGTGACAAATTATGCAGACATATTGTTGACTCACTGAATATGAATATCTCACATGCAGATGTGTCTGCTGCTTGTCTCTGCTGGAACATAATTAGTCATCTTTGTGGTGTCAACCTGTTTCTGATGGAGTTACAAAGCAGTTTGGCCTCTGAGAACCAAACATGGTTTATCCTACGTTTAAAATAAATTATTATAGCTACCAGTTGTACCACAAAGCCAATGATTGCAACACTGTTTTATTAAAGTTTTATTAAGTTTCCTGTACATATTTTCTACTGATGGGGAAAGTGAGGTTTTGTGAAACACTGAAACATTTGAAGCAATCATGTCGATGCCTAAAAACCATCTGAAATCAATCTCTACAGTGACACCTAGTGGCTACTTTTGCTATTATCACATAATGATAATGATGATCTGTGAAACAATTGAAACAGACAAACCATGCAAAGTTATGAGTAATGCTACTTATTACCCCAATCTATGAATTACTGTGATCCACACATGTCTGGGAGACATCCCAACACATCAAAGCAAGAAAGACTGTGATGCTGTTAAAGGTCTGACTGTAATAAACAAGCTGTTTCAGCACATACTATTTTCCCCTGTTCTATAAACAAGCATGAGAGTGTTTCGGTTGCTTACTAATTTAGTGCAATGAAAAACAAATTACACAAATGAACAAATTACACTTCTATGAAACTTTCAGCTGCTGTTTTTATTTAAAGTTTCCATGTTAGCAGACTGTAGAGTGCTCTTTGAGTGTCATGGATCTAAAAGTGTTATGGTTATGTTAAAATCTCTAAGAGCAGCATTACAGTTTTGATATTAACAGTAACACTGGGCCTCTGTGGAGTGTGCAGCTGATGTCATCTCTGTCTAAAAGTGGATTTTAAAAAAATAGGCAGTGCTGAATCATTCAATAATACAGATGCCCAAACAGTGGCAGCAAATTGAAACTGAAAAAGAAAAAAAAAAATTTTAAAAATAAGCAAACAAATTGTACAAAGTGGAACAAATTGTAAGCCAAAAAAAAAAAAATACAGTTTCAATTAATCTTTTTTCACCATCAACTTTTTATCAGTTTCAATATTTTTTCAGTTTCATTTTACGGTGGCATCGTTCTGACGCCATAGGTATCCCGTTTGAAAAAAAAAAAACACTTTGAAGCCACCTGAATGCGTATAAATATACACATTCACACAAGTAAATAAAGCTCAAATTGAAAGTTATTTTGTTCATAATTTAGCTGTTTAGTCCTTTTTTATGATGAGATATTAATCTAGAGATGGATGCTGTTATTATATTTTATTATAAAGACAGATTATAATGTTAAGAGAATAAAAGGACATTTAACATGTTAAATGTAGCAGTCAGTGAATGAAACAATTTTGTTTGTCGGTGAAGGTTCTCAGTCATCCAAGTCATGGTAATCTAAGAAGCTTGGAAAGAAAAGAGACTGGACTTCTTTAAGTTTCTTTAAGACATTTCACATCTCATCTGAGAAGCTGCTTCCAAATGCTTTTCTTTCCAAGCTCCTTAGCTTAACATTGCTGCTGTGTACTAAGTACAGATTGATTTAAGAATTTTGGGGCAAATTAGTGTATTAGGTTGTAATTTTACAAAAATACATGCCTAAGGATATACAGAAGTACATGTCACGGTCCTGGGTCTGTGATCCACTGTGTTGATGTGTTTATTATTCATTTGTGGGGTTATTGCTATCTGTGTTTTGGTTTTGGATTTCTAGATCTTAGGTTTTGGTTCTGCATTCCCTCTGTCCTGTTCTGTCAGGTCTCTGTGTTAAGGCCGTGTCTCTGAATCTGTGTCTCGGCATATGTTTTGAGTTTCCTGTTTTACTTTGAAGGTCTGTGTCTGATGTCACTGTGTTCTGTTTTGCACTCTCCCTGTTTCGTCAGGTTAATTAGGTTCAGCTGTGTCTCCCTCCTGTGTGCCATTTGCTCGTTTCCCTTTGTGTATTTATAGGCTGTGTCTCAATTCCTGGGACGCATCCCTCGTGGGCCGTAGCTGAGGTGGGGTACGTTGTCCAGGTCCTCAGAAGGCCGGAAGTGAGAGGCTTGTGAAATGGGACGGTCTAGCCTTCAGATTTGTGTCACCAGCTGTTCTCGCCCTTAACGCTTCCACCTCCTCGGTTTTACCGTCTCCGTTGCTGCCGCCAGTGGTGGAAACTGGAATTGGCGGGGCCGTGGTATGACTTCTGGGATATGGCTACAACAGACCCATCCTACAAATTCGGGGAAATGTAGGCCGCATTTGTCGGCTGCATTTGTAGGAGTCTACGAATTGGGACACCCTACGTCGCGTCGCTGTGACGTAATCGACCTACAAATGTGGCCCACGAGGGATGCGTCCTAGGAATTGAGACAGCCATAGTGTGTGTTCTCTTGTGCTCGTCACTAGTTTGTCTGTGTTTCCTCCGTGTTTTCTCCCTGCTGGTCATTCCCCGTGTTACCTCAGCTCTAGTTTGTGTTCAGAACTGTGAGTTCGCTGTATTAGATCCTGGGAGCATTCACTTTTAATCCCACATACCCAATCTTTAAATTCTCAGTGACAACCACATTTACACTTTTGGTTCAAACATATAGTTGAACTCCATGATTTTGTTAGCACATGGAGATATTGTGGAATACATGTAGAGCAAGTTGGCTGAGTGACTGATATGCAAACTCTGAATTATAAAAAACTGATGCTTAGATACTGTGGCGGGGCGTGGTCGGCGGTGCAGCTGCAGGGTAGGCGAGCGCACCTTCAGGGCATCCGCAATCACGTCTCGCCAGCCTTAAAAGACTGAGCAGGGTCCTGTGTGGGGGGTGTTGTTGTTGGTGTGTCTGGCTGGCAGCAGGGAAGCTGCAGCCAAGGGTGAACAACAACCGCGAAGGTATGAAAAAAACATGCAAATGTCATCGGGTCTGCTGTGGTCGTTTACAGATACATTTTTTTTTTTACTTCCAGTAGTTAAATACATACATTTAGAACCAGGTATTGTATACACTGTGGTAACTATTAGCATTAGTCATTAATTACAACGTATCTAAGAAGCCAGTTTTGAATCAATAATTCCACTCTAAGAAATACAAGTGCATGACACATACAAGCAAAGAAGTTATAACAGACTAGTGTGGACAAGTTAGGGAGAAATTCTTCGAAATCACATGGTCCAAATGAAACTGAAAGCATGTTTATAAAAGTAAAGTCATTCTCAGTGTGCATCACTGCAGGCAACACCACAGAACCACTGTCTTCACAGCACAATTGGATATTCAGGTATGCTAACATTGTGTTATCATTTCAATACTGTAGGAAAAACAATGATTAAATGCAATTGGCATTTGCTCAAATATCCTATCTATCAATCTATAAAGGTCTAAAGACACATTTTTTAACTTGACTTAACAGAGTCATCTCTGCCATTTGTTTTAGGTTTGTCAAGTGAAAAAATCTAAAACGGTGTACTGTCTTTTCAGCTTGTTATATTCACAGGTGGCTAGAACAAAAATCATGGGGAAAAGTGCCTCATCTCTACGTAAGCAAAATGATTTCACGTAACAATTTTATGGATTAAATATTTGTGATGGTTTGCTTGTTTGTTTGTAGCTCTGCTTTAATATCCCCATGAACTTTTCTTTTCTTTTAAATTTGCTCTCAGTGTGTTTTCATGAACGTGAAGCTCTTTGGACATTTTCATATAATATTGGAAATACAAAAATAAGAGAATAAAATAAGAGAATCCTGGATTCTCATGTTAGCTTGATCTGGACCAGTCATAGATGTTTGCAAAGTGATTTTATAATGGAAAAGAAATCATCATTTACTTTTGATCTGAACATGGCAAATGGTAAGATTTAATTTGACATAAGGAAATGAATTATATATAAAGTAATACTGAATATGGAAAGGTGTTGCTAACATGTTGACATGCACATGTCATATTTTCATTGCAGCACCTCCCCCTTCATCTCCTCGTAAGTAGTTTAAAGTATGACGCAAAATTATTTAAGCATTAAGATTTTACAAACACATAATAATGTAAAATTAATTTAAAACAATTCCCTTCTGTTGTGCTTCACACAATTAACAAGTTCACGTTACAGTTTCACAGAAAGCAGAAAGGGAGATACCATGGACGTGAGTATTAAGGGCGTGGTTCCTTTTTGGTGTACTACAATGAGCAAGCCTAACCATCAATTTGGTCAGTTTTTGGGATCATGAAATTCAGTCTTTTTATACCTGATCTGATTATTGTGTTAACTTATGTTTAATGTTCATAATTGTAGTTTAAATTCATCTGTAATTTTCACACTTTTACAAACAATGCTCTATGTAAGTGTGAGTGATTCTCTGCTGAAGGAAGACATTTATACATTCAGCTCATTGAGCTGTACTAAAATAACTGTGTCCATCAATCTACACATAAAATGTATCTAACTTTGACGTGGCTTGTGTGATTTCCACTTGTTTGTCAGTAGATGTCAATGTCAGACCAGATTGCAGCATTTAATGTGTAAATGTATCAATGGAAAGATTTCATAAATCAAAGTGCTGAGCATGCACTCACTGCTAAAATAATATATGTGTGAAATTAGGAATTCACAAGATGAATCATTTTCTGCTGTTGCTCATCACTTGCCTCTTGCTGTTATACTTCCTATGGTCTTTATAGATCACCATCACATTTTCCTCTTCTGTCTCTGACAATCAGGCCAATGAGTAACGTGACTTGTCCATTGCCCCTTTTAAGTAACATCACACATTTAGGCAGAAAGCCGGAGTTATGAATAATAACCACCATCATGATGCTAATTTTCTGTGACTCTGTTTTTGGTATTATCAAGACAGCCAAATCAAACCTGGCTATGCCAGTGTGGCTTGGTAGTACACCCTTCAAGTTTTTTGTTACTTTGTTGTGTTATTTTGTGTGTGTTCATAACACTGTTGTGTAAACTGTAAGTGCACACTAAATCCTATTGTCATTTTCTAACGAACAGTGAAAGAGCGCGAGAACTGCAGCTTGTCAGAGATTACAAGCCTCACAAAGATGTCCAGCATCTCAGAATTATGCTTCATGGACCACCAGGTGCTGGAAAGTCCAGCTTCATCAACTCTGTCGACAGT
>VURO01045339.1:0-10967 GCA_015108175.1 Pelvicachromis taeniatus | reverse complement strand
CTACAGGAAACGACCAGTCAGGGAACACCAGCACATCCACATAAACAGTGTCGAGGTCCAAAGGGTCAGCAGCTTCAGAGTCCTTGGAGTCACCATCACGAGGACTTCTCCTGGACCCTTCACACAGACGCTGCTACCAGGAAAGCTCGTCAGCGACTCTACTTCCTGAGGAGGCTGAGGACGTTTGGCGTGAACGCTAACATCACCTCAAACTTCTACAGGTGTGCAGCTGAGAGCTCGCTGACGAGCTGCATCACAGTTTGGTACGGAAGCTGCTCCGCTAACAGCCGCAAATCTCTACAGAGGGAGGTGAAGGCAGCAGAGCACGTGGCTGGCACGAGGCTTCCTGCCATTCAGGACATTTACCTGCAACCATGCTGAAAGCACACAGCATCACCAAGGACCACAGCCCCTAACCCTGACCCCTAACCCTGACCCCTAACCCTGATCCTGACCCTGACCACAGCCACCCAGCACATCAGCTCTGCTCCCTGTTACCATCTGGCAGACGGTACAGGAGTCTGCCTGCCCGGACCACAAGACTTAAAAACAGTCTGTACCATCAGGCCGTACGACACCTCAACCACACACTCAACCACACACACACACTCGGTACCCTGCAGTTTTGCAAAGACTCTACAATCACTACACTTAGAGGCATTTATATTAAGGATAAAATGTGCAATACTGTTCAGTCTGTCCTGCTGCTCATTCCTGCCACTGTGCAATACCCCCCCGTCACATTCCTATTTAAGTTTTTTCTTTTTCTCATGTGTACATATGTTTAGGTGCGCACACACACACACATATATATATATATATATATATATATATATATATATATATATATATATATATATATATATATATATATATATATATATATATATATATATATATATATTCGGAGTGTTAAATGTTAATGTTAAATGTTTGCTCGTTACTATTTATTCTGCTGAGTGACTGTCTTCTGCTCGTCAACTACATTAAATTGCAATGTTGACCCTGTGCTAACTTGCATATGACAAATAAAACTGAAAACTGAAAACTAAACGTTTAATAACTCCATCTGCACTTACACTCTTCTCTCAGAGACAAGATTGAGATGAATTTTCCCACACTGGGTTTATTTAAACAGGCAGGTGCCGGCTCCACCAGGTATTCACATTTAGCACATATTTCAGCTGAGTTGACCTGGTGTGCTACTTTAAATGAGCTGTTTGGATAATGCACCACTTTTTTGTCTTTTTGAAGAACTGTTTTATCACTGTGGTTGGTGTTTGGACTAGAGTTGGCAAAATAGCTCTATTAGGTGCTACCACACATGTGGTAGTGTGGCCGAGTGGTCAAAGGCGCTGGATTTAGGCTCCAGTCTCTCAGGAGGCGTGGGTTCAAATCCCACCACTGCCAAATGTATGTTGGCTTCCATAGAAAGTTGTTCTGCACAGGGGCTCATCTTCTGTCATGATCACCCTCTGCATGTCCTTCTTGAGCCCACATATTTAAACTCATCTACCTTCATTATCTCTATTCCTTGTATGTTTATATTTCCACCTGTCTCCCTCTCATTCACACACATGTATTCTCTACTGACTTCTATTTCAGACTCTCCAGGCTCTCTTTCACCTGCTCCCAGTACAGATCACAGTGTTGTCAGCCAACATCACAGTCTACAGAGAATCCTGCCTGTCCATCACCATTGCAAACAAGAAGCATGCCACACCACTGTTTCACTGTCCCCGCACATGTCCTGCACCACCCTCTAATACTTCTTAGCCACTCCTGACTTACTCATGCAGTACCCCATTTGCTCTCACTATCATATGCTTTCTCTGAATCTGCAAATAATTTCCCACATTGCCTTTACTGTCACAAGCTGCGCTGTCTACGTCTATCCTGACAATTAGGACACCAAGTTTAAGCAGGAAGAAAGCTAAAGCTGGTGTGATCATCTCCTGGCCGCTTAGAAGTTAGAAACACCTGTGATTTAGTCTGTGTTTTCAGCATTGTGAGAACAGGCACACCATCAACCCGACACACTGGTGGGCAGGGTCAGAGGCTGGGAAAAGGTGTGTTTGAACACACGGCATGTGGAAATGACACTTGGCTCCAGACACCAAATACTCACAAAAGGTCAGAGAGTAATATATGAGCAACTTGGGATTCTGTCTGCATAGTGGGTCAGTACTATGCAAAACTTTCCAAATTTGCTCAAAGGTGTTGCCGGTTTAGCTCACTGGAGTGAGCAGTCGGCCTGGGTTTGAGTCCGACCCGTGGCCCTTTCCTGTGTGTCTTCATTGTCCTATCAAAAATAAGAAGACCCAAAAATATTTATATAAAATGTAAACTTTACAAAAAACATTTATGATCCATTTATTTTTTTAATTAAAGCTTACATGGCATATTTCTGTATTCAGTCATCTTTATATTATATATCATATACCATATATATATCATGTCTATCACTGCTTACTTTTTACTTTCCACAGGTTTTGACTGCGTTACTATGGCAACACGAATACAGAATGACTTGCTTGCTAAAGAGATTAACTGGGTGTATGAGAGTTAGTATGTGTGTGTACTAGCACAGACGGCGCAGCAAAAGAGTTTAAGAACGTAAGCAATCACTGCTGAACGACCGAACCAGACTGAATCGTTTGATCTACACACTAATCTCGCGTCTTTCTCTAAGGTACTTGCACCTTGCGTTTTCATCCTAATACAGTCAATGCATGAGAAGCTTTTGTCCCCTGCTTCTGAGTGCACAGAATTCCCAGGCTGGATCAGCAGTAGCGCTGGTGAAGAACACTGGTGGGAAGTTTGAGCGGCTGTGGCAGAAATTGAAAAAAAGGCATTCGTATGGCTTAAGCGTCTCAGAGTACAGCTTGTAGGTGCTTCATCCCACAACCGGTCACATTTTTTTTTTAGCAAAAGTTTGACGTCTATTCCAACTGTAGCATGTAGCAGTGGGCAGTGGGTGATGTCCTGTATCCTTCTCATTGCTATGGTGATTGGCCCACATGCTCTCCTTCTCCTCACATTAGTTTCCTGCCCATTGGCCTATTCAAAATTTCTGTGGAGTAAAAAGATCTTAACAGAACTCGGTTCCTCTCATTTCCAAGCATTTATATTTCAGTATAGTTTATTTAGTGGTATGACTCTCGTTATCTGAACAATTGTCCTGCTGTTATATGGTCCTTATACCACCACTATAATGGTGCCTTTATTTAGTTTTAGCAGTGAGACTACATTCTTACGTGGTCATCGTCATCCTTTCTCCCTCTCTCTCTATCTGCACATTTAAGAAAGAGAAAGCACAGGGATGGAAAGTAAAGGCACTAATCAGCAGCTGCTCCATGCTCCATGGAATGATGCACTTCCACCTGTGACACGGAATATCTGAGTTCCACAGAATGAATGTTTTAAAGCATAAGGGAGATTTCTCATTTGGACCCCATGCATTTTACAAACTGCAGGGTGTGTTTGAATGAATTTTGAGTATTACAACTTTATAAATATTGGGTTAAGAAAGGCTTTCTGGTTACTCCCAGTTCTTCCCTCTCACTCTTGCTGCTATACTTCTGTCACAAATCACCCCTGACACTCATCTCCACCCACTAATAATGCTGCGTAGCTACACCACCTTGTAAATTCTTATCTCTTTCAGATTCCACCTTCTGCATAACATGTACTTTATTCCACTTGAGTGTACCTTCCTCCACTCTTATTCATCACCCTGTGTTCCTCTCTTTTCCTGAAGTTTTTGTTCAACACAGCTATTTCTGTCCACTACCATCTGTCCTTCCACATTTCTCACCTTAACACCATACCTACCCAACACCTCCTCTGTTTCCTTCACCTACATGTCCACTGAATTCTGGTCCAATCACCTTTCTCTTCCCCTGATATACACTCTCTACCACTTTATCCAACTTACTCAACAGTTCCTCTTTCTCTTCTGACATCCAGCTCTGTGCAAACTAACACCATTCACGATTACACCCCTGCAATTTCTAGCTTCAAACTCATGACGTCTCCACTTTCACCTCCATTCACCTACCTTTCCTTCTCTCCCACTGTGTCCTAACGTGCCTTCTTCCTTTCTTCTTCCCCTGTCTTTAGCTAGCAGTAGCACATTTTCTAGTGGCAGCCTATGGGCAAACAGCAGCAGAGGCAGCCGTCGTGAACCCAGGCCACGAATTATTGACTATGAAAATCTCATTCTTTATGATCCACGTGTCTGATTTAGCACCAGTGTTTCACTTGGATGCCATTTGTTGATGTAACTCTCTCCATTTATCCAGGCCTGAGACTGCCACTGTTAAGTAGGGCTAAAGCTGGACATTTTAAAAAGTTTTGTTCACATTGATATAAAGCTTCACTCTGTGTCTTTTTTTCCTATACACAGAGTAACAATTGGGATTTGGTACAAGCCACTGTCCTTTCAATTACTAGATAATCTGCTCTACCACCTGAGCCACAACTGCCCAGGGTATCCTTTATTGCAAATAATGCAATAATGGACAAATGGCTTAGCATCTGATACATATGATTTTTCATGAGCTCAGGCTAGTGTGGCACATGGGGCAATGAAAACTCTTATTCTAACACTCTGAAACCACTTTAACCTACACATATGTGGACGTCACATTTTGGGTTGTCTAGACCACAATACTAACTTTTGCTCTACGAGGACATTATACTGTCACCTGAAATGTTTCGTGTTTCATGTGATTCAGAATGATCTTTTACTTTTTTTTCTTTCTTACAGACATACGTCTTCCTGCAACTGTTAGCAGCATTTCTAATGAGCCATATTGCGCAAAGGGACACAGTTGTTGTTTCTCATTTTGTTTTTGTACTCAGAAATGCTGCTGTGTTCAGACACCAAATAAAGTGTTTTGCATGGGATTACTCAATTGTGGCTCATATGTGGATATCATTCTTCTCAGAAACATCAGGTAAAAAGATAATTCTTTGTTTTTACATTCATCAGGTCCCAATCGGCACAAATAGCAAAGAGAAATTAAAAATACATGCGGAGGGGCGGCCATGAGCCATGACTGGCTGGCGATGAGGGGAGGACAAAGACACGATGTGGAAAAAAGCCAGAGATTGATAATAACCAGTGATTAAATGCAGAGTGGTGTATAGACACATCACTATACGACTTCCAAACACTTCCAAACACAACCAACTTGTTCTCTACTGTGTGCCTTTCTCTTATCTTTGTATATATCCCTCTTAATTATATACATTTATCCTATTCGTTATGTATTTCTTCTGTCTACTATTTATGTTTTATTACGGCACAGTTGGTGTGGAACACCCACAATTTTGTTGTACATGTACAATGACAATAAAGACTATTCAATTCTATTTTACATACTGTAACTGTAATCCTTTATCCCTGGTGTTTATTAGAAATGGATAAATGAAACCATGGGATTTAGAGGATGTTGACTGCTTTTATGCATCAGTGTAACCTGGCCATGGCGCTACCAGGATGCTATGACCATGCACAAGTAGTGTGGGTTGATCTGCTTTGATCAGGTAGCTAAACTACAGATCCTGATATGCAGCTGAGTGGAATCTCAGCTGAAAGAGATTGACCCCACTTAACTCTGATGAATCAGGCTGAGTACCAGCAGTCAATCCACAGGGTTTTAGCCAGCTCACCTCTTAATCAGCAGGACCAGTCAGACTTTCTACCCTTTAGTTTTACACTTTTGACCTGATGCTTTTTTTTTGCTGACAGCCCAGGGAAAAAAAGCTTTTGTCTTTCACACTCACTTTTTTTTTCATAACTCTTAACTTTTCATCTTTTGCTGAGCGCTGTAGAGTTTGCAGGATATTTTAAAACATCAGCATCCTGCTGATATCTTCTACATATTTAATATTCGTCTATGCAGGACGCATCCGTTTTATTCATTGACTGTGACAAATTTAGGTAAACACAAGTCTGGTTAAGTCATTTTGAGCCTTTGTATTACATTTAAAGTGTAGGTTGAGAATGTGCCTTTATGTGAAAATAATTGTGATGGACGTATAATTTAGATGAACTATGAGTCTACTGAAGCCTCTCCCCCAGTGCAGGGGTTCCAGCTCATATTGCTCCCATTACCACTGGCAACATTAAGAGCTTAACCTTCTCTATCTTTTCCAGCTGCCCCTTTAGCACCTGCTACTTCTCAGTCTCCTCAGGTGGGATTGCCTCTATTACAATTGTCATCTTCAGCTCCTTGTCAATCACTACCATGTCAGCTTTGTTAGACAGCAACTGCTAAGCTGTCAGTAAATTAAAGTCCCAAGTCAATGAGATCTGTCTCGGATGTGACCTACAGCTTGTCCCGTGAGAGCTCGGACAGGCTTTAGCCGCCTTGGAGTTCCAAGTTGGCTAAACGGTTGAGCGAACAAGTCTTTGACACTAACATGTGGTTTTGATTTTATTGGCCAAAAGTGATATTCCATTGCAATCAGAGATGTGTTTGCCTCTAACTAAATTGTTCTGCAGGTTAATATGACACAAGTTGTGTCCCAAAACCTAGGCTGCATGCGTCAGAGGACCCAGCCTTCGCGGTCTACGTGGGCTGGGTCCTTCAAAGACTGAGAAGGCCGGAAGTGCGAGGCTTAAGAAATGGGACGTTCTAGCCTTCAGATTTACGTCACCAGCTGTCTCGGTGGAGTTGAATAAACTCAGCCGTCTGCTCCTTGCTATCTAAAATATAACAGGACACTGGAGTAACTTCTCCACGATCTCACACTTCTGTTTAATCAGTTTTCTGTTTGAAGTTTATTCAGCTGAGTGAAAACTAACTTTAATCTCAGCCAAACCGATTTACTTAAGACATCACATATTTGCAAAAGTGCGCCGACGTTTTTTCGGAGACATCGGTTACCCACCAGCTCGATCGCGGACCGCGGGAAGGTTTGAAAAGATGTACCAGGAGTCCGCTGTTTTTGCTGGCTCTGGTGAGCCTTGACGACATGCTCAGCTGGTGGGTAACGGCTCCGAAAACGTCGGAGCACTTTTGCAAAGATGTGATGTCTTGATAAACCGAGCCGATATTTGAAGTTTACACAGTTACATTCTCGCCTGAAAATATGTTAAACGTTTATTTTGTGACCCAGAAAGAGTAATAAGAGTAATATTAAAACAAAGTAGCTGTCGCCATTGTTGGAAACTGGAATTGGCTGGGCCGCGCTATGAATTCTGGGATATGTTGGGCCACGAAGGATACACCCGGCCCATCCTTCAAATTCGGGGAAATGAAGGACACATTTGTCGGCCACATTTGAAGGAGTCTACGAATTTGGACAGCTTTCGTCGCTTGGCTGTGACATAATCGGTGTCAAGGCGAGTGGGGGGAATGCAGAGAACCCAGGTGCGGAGCTCTGATGAAAACAGTGCGTTTTATTTACAGTGAGGCAATGGTGTACAAAGGTGAGAGAGGTGCAAAGGTGCTTCGTAGTTCCCCGTGGTGCGTGGTAGTGAGTGTCCGTCCTGCTTTGTGTCTTCCCGTGTCCGTAATCCCCCTCTGGCTGTGCTTCCTTCCTCCGGGTACCTAATGCACAAACAATACAGCGCGACGTGAGTCTCAAACTCCAAACAGCATGCTCCTTAAACAAACACGAAAGTACGACTACCAGGCTTAATGTAACACTCCAGCGCTGACTGTCGCTCGTTAAGTAGCTGGGGCCTAACAGTGGATGATTACCAACAGCTGATTGTCAGATTGGTTGCCGGTGTGGAGGCTCTGTGCTGCCGCACTTCCGCGTAGGGCGGTGCTAGTAGCCGCATGACCTCCCGTAGGCTTTTCCCCTGGACACTGAGAGGAAGGAGAGGGACAAAAAACGCACACACACACAGGTCGCCAGGCGGGATACCGTTCCCCCTGACAATCGGTCTACAAATGTGGCCTCTGCAGGATGCGGCCGAGGTTTTGAGACACAGCTGAAGATAAGCAACATTTGTCCATTGTAAGAAATTAAAAAAACAGTTTGTGAAACCTGCTTTTGTCTTCTGTCGGGTATATTTGAATAAGTTTTCATCAAAAGCTGTTGAGCTCATTTTTGTTGAGACAGCTAAGAGATAATTAAGTAATATTGGACCGACTGCCCACAGATGGAGATCTTTAGATTGAGATCACTGACAAAAGTGCACCATCACTCGGCCAAAAGCAATTCACATCACTCGTCTGAGAGCTCCTTAAAATTCTGAGTGAGGGATGCCATGATGAAAGTCTCTCGAGACTGTATCATTGAGAAGGTAGCTTATATTCCTCTCATTTGTCATAATTTTAGAATTCCATAATATCAGACATATTATTACTTAACCACTCAGAAGCCAGAGTTGCAATTTATAATCTACTGCTTGCCACTTTGAAAATTAAGAACAGCGTAGATAATGATGTGTATGCCCTTTACGAGAAGAGTGAGGCTATCTTCCAAAACGAGCCCTCATAAAGCTCGGATGGTCACTGGCCACTACTGTCTATAAAGAGATGAGGAGGGGAAATGAAAGTATTCTACTTTATTCTTTTAAAATGTATTTCCATGTTTATATAAAACAAATCAGTGGAAACAATCATTTTTATTGCGGGCTTTTTATTTCTGACATAAAGTCAAACATAAATGTATCACATTAGTTCAAATTAATTTTAATTTAATAAAGTAATAGGCTGGTAAATAGACTGGTATTCATGGCGTGCATTAGCATAAGAGCCAAATTCTCATTCACACAGGAAACATTTGTTTTTAAGTCCAAGCACACGGCACTTTTTAATTGGCTCACATACTTTATGCACTGATCTTGCTTGAAGATGCTTACATGGGGAATACGAGATACTGGGTTGTGATTAGTGGATCTCCTTAACCACAGCCAACTGATTTCCTTTATGTGGAAATGGAATTAGATCTCTTTTGGAGGAGTTTCTGTCAAGTTCATAACAGAAATGGTGAAGAAATGGTACGAACGTGTTTGGAACATTTCATGACTTTCTTGAAAAATCAAGTAAACATCATTAAGAAAGTAGTAAGTAAACATATTCTTACATCCATGTTGATTTTACTTCACCCTGCACTCACACTGCTGTTTTCTGGTAATAATTGACATTTCAGAGTCTTGAAACCTGCAAAATTGAAATGATCAGTTGAATCTAAGGAAAAGCTTCCATTGCCAAAGAGAGCCACTGAAATCTTTTTCATTCCCAGTGTACAAACCAGTGCTGGCTTCTCACTAATATGTACAAGGTGTCCCTTTAGAGTGGTGCTGTTTTGTGCTGGGTAATGGCCACAGCGACATAGGTCTCTAATTCTCACATGGCTGTAACGCTTGTAAAAGAGTCCTTGATGTCACATTTATATGCAGTGGTGAATTTATATTTTTTAAATTAATGTTGTGAAGGAGCAAATTTTGAGCCAACTTTCCTATACCTAACGCTCGTCTCCTCTTCCCTTGACATAGACTTGCTGTTTAAAAAGGAGCCCATTATGTCTCAGCTTTCAGTACTGCCGGTTATAGCAGTCTGCCAAATCACCACTACTCAATTTAGCCCAGCAAATCTGGACCTGTGCAGACCACTTTGTGATGGGTTTGTATTGTATGTTAGTACTTTGATTAGCAATTGGCCATCACAGAAACAATAGGCATAATGGCTTTCATAGCTGCAAGGCTAGACAAACTTAAGTAGCCATACAGTACCTCCCTACAGACAAGTAAAGTCGAAGACATGTGCAGAACACATTACTGTTGTCCTCTCTTTCTTTTTATGTGTCTTTGTCATTTATAATAAATTTTGTTGTCATTCATAATAAATTTTGTTCTGAGGGGACAGACTGGAGAGACATGATGTTCTATGTTGCAGAAGATGAAACTGCGACAAAAGTAGGGAGTCATTCCCTTCCCTGACTCCCATAATCAAACAGGAAGGTGGTGAACACCAAGATGCATGGAAAGTAGGTACAGCTACTACAGATACATAAATGTGGCAAAAGGGAGGCAGCATCAGAGGTATCTGGAGTGAAGGAGTGTACGCACAGCAAAGACAACTGGCAACGTTGTGACCAGAAACTTTGCAGCTTTGGAATTTGCAAGAGGCATTGCTGATGGCTGTTTTTTCATTAGAAAGCCCTGTTGCTAATCACAAAATTAATATCGTAACATAACACATTCAGTCTTGGTAGCCGGTAATAAGTCCGACAGGACCACCGCTCCTGTCCGCCGCCACAATGCACTTGACCCCTTTGGCGCCTCCTGCGGGTGGTGGGCTGCAGGAAGATGGGCCCATGTCCCTTTTTCGGGCTGTGAAGCCCCCAGACAACGTAGCCCCTGGGATACCTGGGACACACAAACCCCTCCACCACAATAAGCTAGTGATTCGCAGTTGAGTATGAAGCAGTCAGAATGAGGATCAGCACCTTCAAAACCGAGGCCATGGTCCTCAGCCGGAAAAGGGTGGAGTGCCCACTCCGGGTCAGGGACGAGTCCTTGCCCCAAGTGGAAGAGTTTAAGTATCTTGGGGTCTTGTTCACGAGTGATGGGAGAAGGGAGCGGGAGATTGACACACGGATTGGTGCTGCGGCTGCAGTAATGGGGTTGTGAAGAGATTTGTAGTTCACTTTGTAAGTTAGAAAATAGGTTAAATAGATGGTAGAAGTAATTTGAGTATATTGACACTGCCCACAATGAATAAAGGCTGAAGGTGTCATAAAGTGAGGTGCCAATCCTTCTGCAACCCCCTCTTGCTCTGTGTAGGACAAAGGGAGATACAGTAAGTGGAAGATCCCCAAATGTTGTAAATTCCAGGGAAGGCAACTTACATGACCATATTTGGGGGATTTGGGCTAGTGGTAACCTAGGTGATGGGCTTTATCACCTCAGAGTCACGAAGCACACGGACATGTGCACGCGCCTGGCCATGCGCGCACGCACACACACTCACGTGCACACACACACACATACGTAG
>VURO01045336.1:0-15759 GCA_015108175.1 Pelvicachromis taeniatus | reverse complement strand
CTCGTCCACACAGGTGCACACACGGGTGTTCACAGACACAATTTACACCTTCCCTGGCTGCTGTTTTGGAACACAGTATGTGCTGTCAGATCTGCATACTGCACAACCAATATTCAGTAGTTACCGTCAACCTCTGTTAGTGCTGTGGTCCGCAGATTGTGTTGCTCTGCATTACAGTATTGTGTTGTTGTCGTTTCCCTTTGCTTTTTCCAACAGGTGATCCAGTGGACGTGTTTTTTTTTGTGTGTGTTTCTTTCTCTTGCTGTCCCTCTTCCCCTCTGTTTTTCTCCCCCTCATTCCCCTTCTTTCTCCCTCTCCTTTTCCTGTCCCCCAATCATGTCATGTCTGTAACAAATGAAAATTAAATAAATAAATAATAACAAAGGTCAATCAAATGGATCACTAAGGCAAAACCGCGAAGGTCCTTTTGATAGAATAAATTCAGTTGGGCATCCTTCCTGACCTTCAGACAATAATTCTGATAGGTAAAGATCCAAATGGAACAACAACAAAAAAAACTCTCACACTTTTTCGATTTTATTTATGGCAGAGCGGCTACGACTGAAACGTAAATCCTAGCTGTAAAAATGTGGACCTGCTTAAGACCTACGTCCATCAAGGCCTGACTTGTCTGACTGGTGACTGAGCAGGTCTTAAACGTTCCTCTGCTGCAATATTTGCTGCTGGAGCTAGCATTGTTGGGCTTGGATGCTTAGTAAATAAACTGTCATAAGATGTGAGACAATAATCAAACTGTTCATCAGACTTTTAGAGTACTCGAGCCTAATGTTAGCTGGCATAACTAGCTTATGGTTTAGCTTATAACCAGTTGTTGTTAAGCCAATTTGTTTTCAGCTGTTATGAGACAGGAGAGTCATACGTCTAATGTGCTGACAATTAGTAATTATAATACAGGTGTAAATAATATCAGAAATAAAGAAGCATGTTTGTGCACTTTTTCATGTGTGTTAAAGCTCTGACTTCAGTTTAGGCTTCACACACGGCTTGAAGGTGAGGTTGAAGGGTATGATCCTTTATATCCTCAGTCTGAAGGAGCAGAGATTAACTAAAATTTGCCTTTATGGCACATAAACACTAGCTAGGCTGGTCTGGACTGATGTCCATCTTGGCCACTATATTCATGATGGCAGGTTTCACAAACCGGCACCCACTCCTATGTATTTTTAACAGATTAAATCAAAGTTTGTGAGAATGCATCAGTTTGTTGGAAGACATAATTACACACTAATCAGTGTATATTTGTGAGTACAATAAAAACTGACTGACTGTACCTTTAAGCTACTTTTGTTTTCTCTTACGGTGGGTTAGATTCTTATGATGCTAATTGTGTCTATGCTAGTTGCCACAGCACTTACTGCCTAAAAGTTTCAAACAGATTATTTGAATTCATGATTAATGGATGATAGGTTAGATGTTATTGCATGGGGCTTATTCAGTCAGGCATATTAGTTAGTATTCATCAGGAATGTTTATAATGAAGGTTGGCACTCATGCCTCAAAACAAGAAGGCTTTGGGTTTGAATCTAGACTGGGTTCCTCCTGTGTCCACATGTGGGCTCTCTCTGGGTACCCCCACAGTTCAAAAACTTGCATTGGTTAGGTTAATTGGTGATTATAATTTGACCATGAGTGTGAATGGTTGTCTGTTTCTATTTGCTGAACCAGACTGGAGATTCAAGACTCGAACCCTGGACAGGTTACCAATCTGGTCACCGGGGCAGCACATACACACAACCATTCACTCACATTCACATCTCCAATCTGATTCACACCAGTCTGTCCACCCTGTCTCTTGCCCTACAACAGCTGGGATAGGCTCCACTGCCCTGAATTGGTAAGCTACCATGAAATTGGTTACATAGAGATACACTTTGATGCTCTTTGTGGCTGCTTTGGTTGGTAGCAGGTTGCCAGAGTTGCTAGGCTGGCATGGAAGACACAGACCTGTTTGCAAACAGACTAGTTGCTGAATGGTACTACAAAAAGTGTGGCACAAACCGGAAATGGAGACATAAATGGAGAAATAACAGTTGCGCCTTTTGAAAAGAGTTGTTTGCAGCCACATCAGTAAGGTACAACTGCTACACTGATGGTGAATGTTCTCCATTTCTGGTTTGCACCCTAAGTTTCATGACAGCTTGGAAAGTAAATGATGAGCATTTGCAAAAACATTGGTGTAAGCAATGCAATTTACAGGACACTGCAGCAATCTGCATCAACCAAGACAGAAAACAAGGAGATTTTGGGTACAGCATGCTTAATCAGGATTCATTTTAGAATACAGAGCATTTCATCATCTAAAGCTGGGATCAGATATGAATTTTTAACTCTTGAGATTGTAGTGACACTTGCTTCACCTTACCTCCAGGGCTGTACCTGACTGACCTGAAAGGCCGATCCTTATTTTTTTTTTTAAATATGTCACTCAGAAACCATAGAACTGATGTTACATTATTAAATTGTATACAACGAGCACCAAACGTAGGGGTGAAGATGCTCTGTCAAGTCTTTTGGCAGCAGCAACAGCCATCACTTCCTCTGCATAATTGCCACTTGAGGCTGATAAGAAAGGTTTAAATCCTGCTTAGTTAAGCTTTAAAGTGCTGCTAAAGAAGGCTAAGGCTGCAAGCCACATTGCTGATTTTGTAGGCTTTAAATGAGAGCTGCAACTAATTATTTTTGTTTAATTCTCAGTTTGAAGATTAGTTTTCAATTAATCATTTAGATGTTTTTCTTTAAAACATTAGGAAAAAAAATGCACACAGAAAGTTCACCGAGCCCTAGGTGATGTCTTCTTATTTCTGCTCTGTCTAAATAAACAATAATCAGTCAAATATGATAAATAAAATATTATTCATTAAAATATAAATCCGAGCAACAAAACAGAGGATGTTGAAACTCTGCAGTTTCCTTTACAGGCTCTAGAAGGCTACATTTGGTTTAAAACTCCTATAACGGGGAGGGTACAAGGCCCAGAGTACCTGTGTAATCACTGAAAATTGGTTTCAGACATGAAATTAGTGCCTGAATGCAAAACAATATCAGGATTATTTTGTCATATTTGTTTTTGAAAACATCAACAGAGTTGCTCCCAGCTGTTCTTGTTCCAATGTGATGTGTTTTGTTTTAATCAAGATGTAACATATCTCATAAAAGTGATGAACAAATATTTCTGAGTCAGATCGGGATTGGCTCCAAATTTTTGTCACTTGTAAGCAATAGTGGAAATTGCTATGTTATCTGCCCAAGCCCACTATTTTCACCCAATTTAGCAATGAGCTCTCAAGCAATACCTGTTGTTACTTAACTTGGTGCAATATTTGATACTTCTCTGGGTTTCAACTTGCATGTAAAATGTTTGTCTAACCTGTGTCTTTTATTAAAGGAACATTTCTAAATTGTGACATATGGCCTCCTCAGCTGAACTGGAAAAAATTACTTATGCACATGTGTTTACACAAACAATACTATCACTTTGTTGACTTTGCGGACTTTGTGAAAATAATCATTTAAAAACATCTTGATGCATGCTCAATCATGCAGGTAAGTAAATCCCAAGTTGCCAGGAGGACTGCCGGGATTTATGCATCGGGGAAACCAAACAATCTCTGGCAAAGCGGATGGCACAACACAGAAGAGCTACTTCGTCAGGCCAGGACTCCTCAGTCTATTTACACCTACAGGCCAGTGGACACTCTTTCAATGATGAGGATGTACACATCCTGGACAGGAACGCTGGTTTGAGCGGAGTCAAGGAGGCCATTTACGTGAAAAGGGAAAGACCATCTCTGAATCGAGGAGGGGGCCTAAGGGTACATCATTCACCGTCTTACAATGCTGTGAATGCAGCCATTCCCCAACTGACTGTGAAGGGTACTCATGGCTATTGATCAGTAGTCTTTGATCAGTGGTCATGAGAATTTGCATATTAATGATCAAGGAATTGGTCCTTCAGTGTTGCTAGTTTCAGTCATTATGCAAATGTACTGTTTATAAGGTTAACCTGCAGTCAGCTGAGACTGAAAAAGTCTCTGAAAACACTACGTCCACATGAACAAAATACATTTTTTTGGATTTTGGTTTAAAAACTTTTCTTTTAAACAGGCTTTCTGTTGAGGATCTTATAGATTTTCTTGGAGTATTTGTTTGTAAACTACATGGCTATTTTATTGTGTCTTATTGCATCTTTTTTTGGGTTATCGTGGCTCATGTATACTACCAATATAACTGATTCTCCTACTCATGAATGTCAGCTTCTTTTTAACATGCAAACACAGACTGTGCAACGTAGTCTCAAGGCAGTAATGACCTCTGCTCTATTGATTCATATCCTGGAACATGATTTCTCATCTCTCTGGTCTCATGCGTACTGATTCGTATCCATGTAATTCCGATTTTTCTTTTACAGGGCAAGAAAGCTGACATTTGGAGGTCTGAGGGACAGTTATGGTGAAGTTCAATTTGCCACTCCACCCAGACACCCAGGTTTGAATCACACGTCACACTTTTAGTTCAGTCGCTTTTTCAATACTTTACCAATTAATGTATTTTTATTTGAAGTGTAGAGATTTAAACCACTAAACTACAATTCCTTTTAAAGCCGTTTTCTTGGTTGCATGAACCTCAAAAAGACATCTTTCTCTTTTTCTGGTCAAAATATGTGCTGATGATGTGAAATATGTTGCTACAAATACATCAGTTACATATTTGATACAAACTCCTGTGTCCATAATTAAGAGCACATATAAATAAATTAAGTCCAAGTCTGATATGTTAAATCTGGCTGTTTTCTTTTCCTCCTCTGATGTTATAGATATATCTGGAAGCCACCTTGCCTGTAAGGCACACTGACTACCAGATGTCAGGTTCAAGGATTTATTCTCAGCTAAAGCTGTTAAGGTCGAGGTGATACCGACAACATGGCGGCCGTGGTAACCTCTCTTTTAACAACCTTTTATCGCCTCCAGAGACTTTAAGATGTTTCAGACATGCAACCAATGCCTGCACTCAGCCTGATTTCTTTGTCTTGTGCAAAACATGCAACACAGTCTGTGAACACTTACAGTCTTTAGTCATTATTCCCTTCCCACACTACACAGTGTTTATTGTTTCACTTTCTCAACCTTTGAGCACTAACTGGGCCCCCCAGCTGCACGACATCAAACCGCTGACGCCTGATGCCTTTTCCCTTTTTGTACTCCACATATAATACGCTCGTCAAAGTCTTTCTCAGCCTGGTGGTTGTGTATTTGTCTGTCTTTGCACTCAACCAAAATCCTCACGCCTTCCCCTTATGTAGCCTGTCGGAGAGCGTTAAGGGCTACAAGAGCAGCGAAATGTAATAACCAGTGAAGCCCTGTGCCCTGTCAGCACGACTCATCCTCCAGAAAGGCCTGCACATCACAGTCCACAGCAGCCCAGATTAAGTCATGCTCCACAATAAGTCTGACACATGGAGGAGTCAGAGATGATAGCAGCAGACCATTTCCACCATCTACCGCTGCAGATGGTCTAAAGGCTGCAGTAGAGTGATCACACAGCGCACTCTGGTGGCGAAACGAAAAGTAAAATGACTAATATTTTTTGGGTCGTTTTAATGTCTGATAATAAAACACATTACAAAGTCAGTATGCAAATACTCTCATCTTTTTAAATTAAATTATTGGAAAAAAGCACAAGTCATGAACAGGTCTTTGTTGATGTGACCTTTAACCAAGAGCTCAAATTAACCCATAATCTGCTCTTTAAACTTCAGTTTTGAAAGCTAATAAATAAAATACTACTTGACAAGTGTAAAATACAGGCAGGTCTGACATTGAGTATATTATGTTCTTTTATATCCTCAGTTGAACAAATCAGTCCAGTAGCTCACACTATCCAAGATACGGAGAAAAAGCAACAGGTGTCCATAATAAATGAACAGTGAAGAAGATTTATCAGGCAGCATGGAAACTGGTGAGAATACAGTATGTGGATAAATGATACCGCTCCGGTAAGAAGTCCAGTCTGTTTCCACTGAAGTGTTGAGAGCGAGAGCAGGCATCACTGCCAACATCCTCCTATAGTCCCACGAGGACGTCACACAGTGTAAAAACAAAAACAGCTTGCAAAACTACCACGCGAAACAAGAGTGCAATTCCTCGTAGCCTCAGGTAACACCAACACTGTTACTGGTAACGAGCCTGATGAACAGAAGGGCCTCGCAGCCTGCCGCTGCCCAGTCTCACTGATCCTCAGCACCTTTTCTAAAGCCCTGCATGATGACTTTACTGGTACAGTGCTTTCTCCTGACCTCAGGTTGTTCACAGAGGCTTAAAGTAAAATCATAGTTCATAAAGACATGCTCCCATTTTTTATACTTTTGGCCATTGTTTTCCTAATTATTAGACCTCCAGCGACCATCAGTCCATCAGCAAAAAATGAAATAAATATATTTATAATTTTAGCTCATTTTCAAGTAAAACATCCAAGTATTCTTATCTCCTATATTATCTGGCAGGATATGAAATATTTAACCTTTTTTTATTACTTAGGAAAAATAATGTTTGATGAATATTTTACTTTGTCTAGTCTGGACACAAAAAAAAAAGTAGGAAAAACAGTTTTTTAAAGAAAAAGAAAGAAAAAAAGAGCCATGAAGACACTGTGCGAAAACAGTTTGATGTGATGGTGTGCTTCATAAACATTAAAACAGTGAAAATATGTGCACCGCTTTAAAATCAAAGTATGTGCTTTCCCAAACTTTATGTAGACACTGTAATCAAAATAAAAGTGGGAACTTGGCACTGCCTTTGCTTCACTCCAACATCGTCTAACGGCGCTGCTGGATTTAAAAAAAAGATTAAACACATGCAGGCGTCATGTTTTGCTGTGTGTTAAGCCTTTAAATACATTTAACTTCATAATTATCACAACAAAAATTTGTGGATTTTAAAGTGTAGGAGTTTCCTTGAAGTCACAGTCCCAGTGTTCCCAGATTCCAGTAGCAGTTACTTTGTTGAGTACAGGGTTAAAATTAAAAAAACAAAACAAAAAAAAAAAGAAATAAAGGCCAAAAACTACAGATATTAGAGCCAAGTCATTATGTGCTCAAACCTTCAACTGGAAAACAAACAGAAGCATTTCATATATCGCAGATCTGAGTGGAGCATGAACAAAGACACAAAAAGGAAAAATGGCTACCCTAGAGCTTGGTCTTAGGCCAAGGCAATTTGTGGATTTGGAAATCCTGTGTATGTACAGTTTGTTGAGTCCGTGATGGCTCAGTCCATGAGTTCATACCTGCTGTGCTGGATAAAGGTGGTTGTGTCTTATTTGACCCTGTTTTCTTCCTGAGTGTTTTCTCCTATCACCACTATCTGTACATGTGACAGCTGTCCGCTAGCATCCAGTTGCACCTCCTGAACCCTTTCAGTGTGTGCCTCCTGCAGCTGGTGCTGAGTCTCCTCCTCCGTCTCTGCTGACATGGTCATCTCCACCCCACTCTGGACCACCATGGTGGCCCCGTCTCTGCCTGACTCCTCAGTCAGCTGGAGCTCCATCACTCCCACTGCCTGCTCCACAGGAGTTGGATTGATCTCAATGACTGTGTGTTCCTGGCTGCCCTCCACGTCCCCCTGCATCACCTCCTGTTGTACTAGCATGGTGCCGTCGACCACCTGGCCTTCTATGGGCACCACCTCTGCACCACTGGCCTGCTGGCTTAGCTGCACCAGCTCCATGGGGCTCACTACTGTGCCCAGTTGGCTGGAGTCCTGCAAAGCAGTGGTGCCAACCAGTGTCAGACCTGAGGACGGATGCAGGGTGATGGTTTCTGTCTTGCCGTCTCCAGCCACCATGTAGCGGGTGAAAACCTGCGAGCCGGCGGGGAGTAATGTGACTGTGTTGGAGGACTGGGACAGTGAGGCGATAGGCAGGCCTGCCACAGTGAATGGCTGCCCCACAGAGGACAGCGAGATGGGTGAAAGAACGGTGAACTGCTGAGGCTGCAGAGCAGCCTGCTGGTTTATAGGGGAGGTCAGGAGGGTGGTGGTGGAGGCAGGTCTCTGGAGTCGAGGCCGCTTGGTCGGGCGTTTATTGGGAGTTTTGCTTTTGACAGGCTGCGGGCAGGTGAGAAGAGCTCGTACTTGCTGCTGCTTCTTCTGTTCTTCCAACTGCACCTCCAGGTCTGCAGAGACATGACAGGACTGACGGTGAGGGCTGAGTCAACCACAAGAATGCGTTCATTTTCAGCCGGGCAGATTTTTACAAGATTACAACGTGCACGTTCTCATATTGATCTCTAATATCAATATTCATCAGACAGGCGAGGCATGTATAATCCAGCAAATGTCAAATCTAATTTCGCAACATAAACCCCAACTCAATAAAAACGTCACTCTTCATTTTAAGTATTCAAAAGCGGTTTTGAGTCACATGACAGATGTGAGTGAGATAAAAATATGTTCTCACGGGAATTTGGACTCCGATCTGTTAAGATTCTGAATTGATTCATGACGTCACCCACCAGAGCTGTTAGTTTTTTTAACTTTGACTGGAAAGAGAAAGTATTTAGTCATATTTTGTCACACAGTGGTGTAGTGGTGAACACTGTTGCCTCACAGCAACCAGTGAAGGTACTGGCTTCTACTCCACCAGCTAGATGGGGCCTGTCTGTGTGCATGTGTCTGCTGGGCTCTCTCCTATGACTTCTGCTTCCTCACGCAGTCCAAAGAAAACACACGGAGTTAACTGGTGATTCTAAAGTGACTCATGTTAAATAACTCAACCAGGTTTCCAAACTTCTCATATGTTCTAGAGCAGAGCATCTTCTGATCGGAGGGTTGGTGGTTCGATCCCTGGCTCCCTCTAGTCTGCATGCCAAATATCCTTGGGCAAGATATTAACCCCAAGTTGCTCTCCGATGCATCTGTCGGAGTATGAATGTATTCATACACATTAGTGCACTAAAAAAAATAGTGCTTGTATGAATGCGCGTGATTGGGTGAATGTGGGTGTTGTATAGAGCGCTTTGAGTACTCCGGGAGAGTAGAAAAGCGCTATATAAGAATCAGTCCATTCTCTGGATCCTTTACGCAAACTGCATCTAAAAAGGCAAAGCTACTATTATTTCCTGCATTCACTACATTTTTATCATTATTTTCCTTCTTATTTAAGCTTTGCTATGTAGCCAGTTAACTCTCCATCAGTGATCCGCATAAAAGGAAAGCTTCAATTTGCTTCCCTGTGGGTTGAAGGAGGGCCAACGGAGACGATCGCTGTCTTGATTCAGGTAAATGAGCAATCTAATTTAATTTTTATACAGATACAGTCCTACCTTGTTTGTATAAAATACTAAAACATATATCCCTAACTTCTCCCTAAACTTTGGCCAAAAATGACAAATAAAACATGATGTATGTGAAACATGGAATGAGAGGGAGCTGGGACACAGAGCTAAATAAATAAAAAATAAGAACCCAAAAATGATATCCAGTCATGGAGAAAGCAAGACTGTACACCATCTGGGAAAATGATCTTGACTGTTATTACCTCGGATGGGAGCAGTGGGAGTCATCACTCTTCTTCATTATCAATATAGTCAGACTCGCAGCACAGCTGCTGCCACTGACCTGTGTCACTGCTCATTTTAGCAGAAAAATGTGTAAAGAGAACAGTTTCACCGTGAATGTGGCTGCATTTGATTTTTTTAAATGATATATTGATAATAATGATTGTGAATGATGAGCTGCAGCACACGACCTTTTAATTATCGCTGGGTAATGGTGTCGTGCATTTAGGAGCTATTTCACACCAGTGTCAGGAATCAGGAAGTGAAAGCCTGCAAATCAGAACAACTATCGAAAGAATTCGAATTAATCAAATAGTGGAAATCAAGATGTGCTGAAACCAATTTCTTCTTTTCCATTTAAACCTCGTGTCTCTCACTAATAACAAAAATAACTGTTTTCCCACATATGTGTGCAGATAAAGTCACTGACTTTGTGCTTTTTGCCTTTTTGAGGAGTAGACAGGAAAACTGGAGAGTGAGCGGGGGAAGACGCGCAGCAAGGAGCTGCAGGTCGGACTCAAACCCAAGCTGTAGATGTGAAACATGAAACATGGTGCCTAAACAACCATTTACTATACGTGGCATTATCTTGACCTTCAATACCACTGTCAGGAACCTTGGAGTCATCTTTGATTGGGTTTTTCTTTTACTCACACATTAACCAGATATCTAGGACTACCTTCACTTATCTCTGCAATAGAATAACATCCTGAGTCCGAGTGATGCTAGTTTATGAATTTGCTACATGGAGGTTGGACTACTGGAACTGCTGATTATCAGGGTGCTCTAAAAGCTCCCTGAAAAGGCTGCAATTCATCCAAGACACTAACAGGAACCAGAAAACAAGACCATATGTCTCCCTGCCAGAAATTAATTTCGGATCATTCTCATTGGCACATGCTAAAAGATTGTCCCTAAATATCCTGAAGGCCTCACAGTACCAGTTTATCCCAACACTTACATTTCCAAATTTCCAAAAGCAGAATGAAAGGCAGAGCCTTCAGCTGTCAGGCCCCTCCCTGTGGCACCAGCTCCCAGTTTGGATTCAGGAGACAAATTCAGTCTTTCGATGGTTTTGAAATGAGCCTCAATTTGTTTTCTTTTTTTTAGAATCTGTAGTTGGGACATGATCAACTGTCCCTTAGCCAATTATAGTTTCCTAGGATCCACTAAGCATGTCTTCTATGAGCGCTTCATGTTCTCTCTCTCTGTGCTCTTTTTTTGCCTTCTTCTTCTCCTCAGTCCCCATCAGCAGAAGGTTGCCCCTCCTGTCCTGTTAAAAGAGAGAGCTTCCTTCCCACTCTTGCAAAAGTGCTTGCTAACTGGGGTCTCACCTTTACTTTATTAAGTACAGCCATGATTGTTTTAAGAATTGGCTCTACATTAAAAAACTAAATTGAAATGATTTCAATGATTTTAGTGGCTCTGCGTGGCAGCTCCTGAAGTAGAGCCTCGTATGTGTTCTGTACTCACTGGTCAGCATGCTGAGCACCTGCTCCTGACTGGGGTCCATCTGCTGCTTCCTCTTCTCCACAATCTTCTTGACCACGTCGAGCAGATCGAAAACCTGGGCGAGGTTACTGAGGACGGCCACCTCTACCAGACAGGAATCTGGGATCAGTGCGGCAATCAATAAAAAAAAATTACTTGGTTAGTCAGAAATGAGGAACAGGTTGAGCTGTTTGCACAGTAAATCAGTGTGATATTACTCTCAGAGAAACGACTCTAAAAAGCTTTCTGCCGTTGGACACTCGTTTTCCGTTTCCAACAGCAGCTCAGTTTGCTCTTTCTGTCCACGCATTTCTTGTTCACATAGGTCAGAATGTGTCCCACACAACGCCTCGGTTTTGGCGATGGAGTTCCCCCGTGCGCGTCGGCGTCGCTCTGTACCTGTGTCCTGTAGGCAGGTGGGATCCATGCGCTGCTGCACGCTGTTTAACAGCTCCACAAGCTCCGTGTTGATGTTGGTCACCACTTCACCCAACAAACCCACGTCTGCAATGCCCTTCCAAAAGTTCAGTGTGTCCTCTGGGGACAAACAGACAACACAGATCAATCTTATTCACTAGTGTACACTGTGTTATATTTATATACATTCGTGCTGTTGGAGATGATTTCCATCTCCATGCTGTTATTATACTCTTAATAATCTGTGTTTGGTGGTGTGCTCCGTGTCACCTGAGATCTCAGCTGACCCCTTTTTGTCTGCGGACTCGAATGAACTTGAGCTCCAGTCCGACTTCCCGCTCAGGACCTTGGCTCGGTCGTCTGCAGCTGCGCCACCATTACCCAGGACCACCTGAGCTGTAATTTGTACAAGACAACACACATGACTGAGGAGGATTTTAAATTCAGTTGTGGGTTTAAGAGGCAGCCAAAGCGACACTTTCCCCCCACCACACTTCTTTATCTTTAGTGCTCTTTTTTTTGTTGTTGTTAATTTGACCTTCTATCCTGCTGGGCAGCTTTAATCATGTCTCACAGTTAATTAGTATTTTTCTATATCATATAATTTCTCTATGTGAGTTAAATACTTACCACCTAAAGCATTAAATGACATGCAGTGTATTAAATACTGATCACAGCACACCCAGCAGTAGTTCCAAGGAAATTCACTCAAACAAACAAGCAATTTGTCTGCATGCAGACAGCTTTTGTTTTAGATTATTCTTTGATTCAGCCGCGCTGTCACTCTACAACATGTCAGCGTTGGATGAGAGCAGGTGAAACGATTGCTTTTCTTCACCGCTAAGCTTGTTGAACATGTGGTTTGGTAATACTCCTGTTGGCTCTGTAGCCATGACGGTAACAGCCGCGAGCGCTGTTGCTGTCAACTCTACAACGACGCTATCTTCTTCTGCAGCTGAGTTCAACGCCGCGGTTTTTGTGCCGATTGTGTCAGACAGAGAGGACAGGCTGCACCATAAATTACACCACTAATGACAATGTCATCTTCACTGTTGTTGTGTTATCAAACTTTTGTTTAGGAAAACAGAAGCAGCTTGGGTTGGCTCTTACAATACTGTAGTTTCCATGTGCACAGGTGCACCTAAACACATTTTGCAATTTGCACACATTTATTTTGAGTCTAGAAAAACGCTTGTGTTGTGGAGAGCTCCACCAGCAGCATCACCCTCCTGCTGTGCTTTCTATGACACTAACAAGCCCCCACATTCTTTCAGCAGGCTCATATGTTTCTTTTATGTACAAATACTGACTACATAAAAGACTTTAATAAGAGTTTAGATGTAAACTCACAACTGTGCCTTATGTTAACCCTACCCTTTGACTGAAAAACACAACAAAAATGGAAAATAACATCACTGCTGTTAAATGAGCAAATCTGGATTCATTGCATCTTCTATTCAACTCAATTCAATTTTATTTATGCAGCAGAAAATCACAACATCAGTCGCCTCGAGGGTAGTAACCCTATGTTCTGATTTTTTACCTTGAGAGGACGTAGGCGTGGTAAGTCCGGTGCCATCTGGAGGGAAGCGTGTGTTGTTTATTAAAAGGTCAAACTTGGTGCTGCGACATGTGTTAGTGCACAGAGTGCTGTGCTGGTAGAAGTCCAGCTGACCGGAATCCATCATTTTTCTGGAGAGCGGAAACAAGGAAATATATAAAAAAGGGGAAAAAAATGTTTGTTTGACCAGAGATGCCATCAGTGTTGTCACATTTGCCTCTTTTAGAAGTGATGACAGGACCAACTGTGTGAAGTGCAACAACTGATTTGCGTGTGGTGGCCCACACAGATATCCTGGAGAGAATATTAGAAGCAATTTACACCAAATGTGCAACAGACTCACACAGTGCATGTGTCATATACGAGATCTGTATGCATTTAAATCAAGTTTTGCTTGCAGCGGTCCTTTCCATGCTGGCAGGATAACATCCACAGTCTGTGCAAACCTGTATTCTAGAGTTACTGTGAAGCTGATACTGTGGAGGTGTGGACAAAACCCCTCCTCTGTACTTGGGTGTGAGTGGAGCCCTCTAGTGGGCCGCCACAATACGAAGCTTTACAGGGTGCATGTTTTAAACTGCTGCTATTTTTCGTCTCTCTGTCTTTGTGTGTCTCTCAAAAGTATTTCTCTGGTTGAACTACAACAGTTCCCCAAAAAATGTGTTTTATGCCCACTGCTTCATAAAATGTGTCCCGGCCCTGTTGCCTCGTGTCAAGGACATGAGGCAAAAACATGGAAAATGTTGGTTTTGGTTTAAGTGTGCACAACACACCTGCAGGACTATTCCACATGTTAATTTAATGCTGTGTTTTAGTGCTGACTGTTGCTAATTTTGCTAGACTACATTACATCATTGACCTACAGCCAAAACACAACAAGTGGTCTGAGAGCACAACCCTCTAACCAACGCAGCTCACTCTCTGGGCAGTTTTTACTTTTAAGGAAAAATTATTTTCTATACATTTATTTTCTTTGTTCTTTATAAACATACTTATAAAGTGTGTAGTGCAGTAAAAACAAACAGAGTGCAGGTGTTTGTTATTTGGCCTGTGGAAACCCAGTTTAATCAACTTTATTAGACATTATTTTGTACATAATAATAATAATTATTATTATTTCATTATTACTTATGCTTATTATAATTATTGTTGTTATTGTTTATTTATACATGTGTAGCATTTATTTTATTGTTTAGTAAACTCATTTAAATGTTTAATTTAAAAAAAAAGGTTTTGATCACAAGTTCATTTTGTTTTCTCCGGGTTACAAGAGCTGCTTGTAACCTGGAGGGCCGGGACACATTTTATGAAGCAGTGGGCATAAAACACATTTTTTGGGGAACTGTTGTAGTTCAACCAAGAAATACTTTTGAGAGACACACAAAGACAGAGAGACTAAAAATAGCAGCAGTTTAAAACATGCACCTTGTAAAGCTTCGTATTGTGGCGGCCCTGTATACAAGGATTTCGATTTACCGAGCCGCGATCAGAGCAAAATGTCTCCCCGGTGTACGAGGCCTGCCTATTTTACGAGCCGAGCTCCGATACGTCACCGCTGCAATAATGTGAATTATTGTTTATAAGATGATTTGTTCCGCTGTGGATTGTGTTGCTGCACGGATGTTTTAGAGTGTGACACGAGGAAGTTGGTGTTGGGCCGGAACGTTAGGCTGTATGCTGTTGATGTACATGGCAGAGAGTTAACCTGAGTCATCTGACTTATTAATAAACCTTACTACTGCAAAAAATCAAAATCTTACCAAGTATATTTCTCCTATTTCTAGTCGAAATAATCTCATCAAACTTAAAATAAGACACAATCGGCTAAAGAGTAGCATCTCAGTGAGATATAGAAACTTGTTTTTAGACACTGAATCTTGAAACTAGAGAATTTTCACTCGTTCCCTTGGCAGATTTTTCACTTATTTTAAGCAAAAATATCTTGTTTTAAGTGGAAAAAAAATCTGCCAATGGAACAAGTGAAAATTCTCTAGTCACCGTCTGGCATGTTACTTTAGCCTAAGCCGTTGTTATGATGAAGGTAGCAACATTTCTCTGGATTTTTCTAATCACTCTGCTTTGAGCATTGTTGTTGCTCTCCTCCTGCACATGAAGAAACATATATTTACTCCTAAATGTTCCAAGACATTCTTCAGCGTTAGCCTTCTCATATACAGCAAATAATGCACAGCTTTAGCTCTGAACATCTACATCTGCTATTTCTGGAAACGAGGTTGAGACGAATAGTTGATTTGGACCAGAAAACAACAGGTCCCCTGAGATGTGTGCAGGGCTTAAGGTAAGGGTCATTTCTTTATAAATGTCTATTTTGGCATTATTTTCAGTAATCAGTGTATTCTTAACTATATTATAGAAGCTATATTACCGTATTTTCCGGACTACTACTACTCGTCTTGCAGGTGGAGGGCAACGGAGCGACTGCTCCACCAGCCTCGGAAGAGCCCCGCAAAGTGGGCCGCGCACCGCCGCCCGCCCGACCGACCCAGCCCTTAGAGCCAATCCTTATCCCGAAGTTATGGATCTGACTTGCCGACTTCCCTTAGCTGCCTTGTTCTAACATGCCAGAGGCTGTTCACCTTGGAGACCTGCTGCAGATATGGGTACAGGGCCAGCGAGAGCCAGCTTGCTAATCTAGTCTCTTTTTCGCCCTAATTCATACGGCAATACTTTGGTTGGCGGACGGACATGTGACCAACAT
>VURO01045335.1:0-22860 GCA_015108175.1 Pelvicachromis taeniatus | reverse complement strand
TGGTGTTCCCCCGGATGAGCTGGAGGAGGTGGCTGGGGAGAGGGAGGTCTGGGCTTCTCTGCTTGAGCTGCTGCCCCCGCGACCCAGCCCCGGATAAGCGGCAGAAGATGGATGGATTATTCCATGTTAGTTTCGTGTACATTTAGGTTCCCCTTGTGTCTTTGTCCTGTGTGTCCCTCTCTGTATGTTTGGTGTATATGTGCGTCCTTGTGTCTTGGTTCCATTTTCTGTTCCCATGTTCCTCTCCTTGTGTTCCATCCTGTCTCCCCAGTCTATCATGTGATTCATGTTTGCGTGTTCCATGTCCTGTTGTCACAGTCTACGTCTCACTATGTTTCCTGTTTTATTTTGACAGTCTCGTGTTCCATGTTCAGCATATTTAGTTTTACTTCCCCTGTGGCGTCATATTCATTTGTGTCAGCTGTGTTCCCTGTGGGTTTTCACTTCCCTCGTTTTCCTTCTGCGGATTTATGCTCTTGTCTCCCTCTGTCGTGTGTCACAATCTCTTTCATTCCCGGCCATGTTATCTGCCTGCCTGACTTCCTAGTTTCATGTGTATTCCAAGTTTAGTTAGTTTTGTATTTCTACCATCCAGCAATAAAGCTGTGTTTTTGACTTAATTATACCTCTGTGAGTTTGCATCTTGGGTCCATTCCTGTCTGTCTCAGACGGCCGTTCATGACACACTCACTGAAAAGCAGCTCAGATGCTTTAATAATCTTATGACTCCACTTATAATTTCAGTTAGGCCTCAATTAGTTTAATCACTTGATTCTATTTCATTTATTTTTAGATGACTTTGTTACATTGCAGGTGTATAATGTACTTGTTAAAGTGCTTCATGGCCTCTTTCTGACCACTCGTAGCATTTTTATTAAAAAAAAAAAACACTTTACATTTGCATATATTCAAACAGCACTTGATTCTTTACATTTGAAGCACTCGGTTTGCGTCACAGCTACGGCTAATTTAATACCCAATAACTCTAACATGCATGCCTTTGGACTGTGGATCGAAGTTGGAATACCTGGCAGACAAAAAAGAGAGAACATACACACTGCAGAAACCTGCTCTTTGGAGTTTCCAGGAACATTATTGATGTGAGCCTAACCACTAGACCACCATACTACCCTGTTCCAAATCTTTGATGAGCCTGTATCAAGATACCATCTTACAAGGCACCCTCTGACCTATGTAGGACTAAATGCTCCTTTTGTGCACCTTATATCATTCCTATGCTGTTATACTATTTCAAACTTTTGAGATTTGGCCTTTCAGAAACCTACAGATAACATAAGATAAGATCTTATTTATTTATTATCTTATTTATTTATTCTTTATTGTCATTGTAGTTATACAACAAAATTAGTTTAGTAGCTCACAGAGGCCAGCAGCAATGAAACAAGAAGCAACATAATAAACGTAAAAAAAAAAATCCCCAAAAAACCCATTAAGCGGCAACAGTAAACATTAATGCCAATAAATAACTTTGTGCATTTAACAGCAGACATGACATGGGGTAAAGGAGAAAGAGGGAGAGTTAGCTATTGTATATTTGGTGGGGGAGGTAGCGGTGGGGTGACATGGGCTACAGCTCTGGGGGGAAAGCTGTTCCTTAGTCTGTTTGTGCAGGTTCTGATTGCCCTATATCTCTTCCCTGATGGGAGGGGTACAAAACATCTGTGACCTGGATGTTGAGTCCTTGATGATGCAGCTAGCTTGCTTCTGTAAACGGCCAGCATAGACAGTCTTGAGATTTGGGAGTTTGGTTCCGATGATCCTCTGAGCAGTTTTGACGGTCCGGGTCAGAGCTCGACGATTTTCTGCCATGCAGCTTGAGTACCACACTGTGATGCAATGACAGAGGATGCTTTCTATTATGCTCCTGTAAAAGTTTAGTAAGAGCTGAGTTGGCACATTTGCTTTTTTGAGTTTCCTTAAGAATAAAAGTCTCTGTTGTGCTTTCTTCACTAAGTGAGATGTGTTAATAGTCCATGTGAGATCTTTTGTTATATGTAAGCCCAGGAATTTAATATCACTTACCCTCTCAACAACAAGGTTGCCTGCCCTGACCTTCTGTGGCCTGTTTGTAAGGAAATCCAAAATCCATGAACAAAGTGTAGTGGTTAGTCCCAAGTCATTCAATTTGTTTACAAGTTTGTATGGCACAATGGTGTTAAAAGCCGTGCTGAAATCAGTAATAGCATCCTAACATATGCATTGGGGTGCTCCAGATGAGTGAGGCTGGTGTGAAGTGTGATTGAAACTGCATCCTCTGTTGTTCTGTTCCTGCAGTAAGCAAACTGTAGGCTGTCCAGGTCAGCAGGGATGTTGGCTTTGATGTATGAGAGAACGAGTCTCTCGAAACACTAGGTGCCTGAGTCTGTCAAAACCTGTGCAAATGTGATGTGAATACAGGCTTTTCTCATGACAGTGTCAATGTAAACTTTGTACTCTGTCACACTGTCCTATTTAAAAAAACTAAAAACTAAACACAAGAATGGCAGATTTAGTTTCAAGATTCCGTTAGTGTTAGATTATCTGTTAGCATACACTCTGGGTGTGTTCCAACTCCCCAGAGTTCCTATGTATGGCTATTTTTGATTTTTTTAAAGGTATAATTAATTAATGAATCTTGCAGAATGGATCTTAAAAGTGTTGGAAAACATTTTGTAAATGTTGGATAACAATAACAACATTTCCTTCATAAATGTTGAAGGAGATCATACACACGCATCCCACTGTGTGTATATATGTATACACACACAGTGGGATGCGAAAGTTTGGGCAACCTTGTTAATCATCATTATTTTCCTGTATAAATCGTCGGTTGTTACGATAAAAAATGTCAGTTAAATATATCACATAGGAGACACACTCAGTGATATTTGAGAAGTGAAATGAAGTTTATTGGATTTATAGAAAGTGTGCAATAATTCTTTAAACAAAATTAGGCAGATGCATAAATTTGGGCACCACAAAAAGAAGAAAGAAGAAGAAATGAATGAATGTTCTGGACACTCGGGTAAAGAGAGGGGCTAAGCTGTCAACTGATCACCACCTGGTGGTGAGTTGGATCAGGTGGCGGGGAAGGATGCTGGACAGACCTGGTGTGCTTAAACGTACAGTGAGGGTGTGCTGGGAATGCCTGGCAGAGGCCCCGGTCCGCAAGATCTTCAACGTACACCTCCGGCAGAGCTTCAACAGCATTCTGAGGGAGACTGGGGACATTGAGTCTGAATGGACCATGTTCAGCATCTCCATTGCCAAAGCTGCTGCACTGAGCTGTGGCCACAAGGCGGTCGGTGTCTGTCGAGGTGGTAACCCCCAAACCATATGGTGGGCACCAGAGGTGAGGTGAGCCACCAAGCTGAAGAAGGAGCCCTACCGGGCTTGGTTAGCCTGTGGGACTTCGGAGGCAGCTAGTAGGTACCGACAGGCCAAGCGGAATGCGGCAGTAGCTGAAGCAAAATCTCGGGTGTGGGAGGAGTTCGGACAGGCCATGGAAGAAGACTTTCGGACCGCCTCGAAGAGATTTTGGCAAACCGTCAGGCGACTCAGGAGGGGAAAGCGGTGTTCTAATTGTACTGTGTATAGTGCGGGGGGAGCACTGCTGACTTCGACTGAGGATATTGTCGGACGGTGGAAGGAATACTTCGAGGACCTCCTTAATGGATGATGGGCTCCGCTAGGGCTGCCCTTTGTCACCGGTTCTGTTCGTAATTTTTAGGGACAGAATTTCTCGGCATAGCCAAGTAGTGGAAGGCTTTAACTTGGATGGTCTCAGAATCTCATCGAGTGATGGCCTCCAGCTTGCCTTGGAACGGTTCGCAGCCGAGTGTGAAGCGGTGGGAATGAGAATCAGCACCTCCAAATCCGAGGGCATGGTCCTCTGCCAGAAAAGGGTGGAGTGCCCACGCCGGGTCAGGGACGAGTTCTTGCCCCAAGTGGAGGAGTTTAAGTATCTCGGGGTGTTGTTCACGAGTGACGGGAGATGGGAGCAGGAAATCGACAGACGGATCGGTGCTGCGGCTGCAGTGATGCGGACGCTGCATCGGTCTGTTGTGGTGAAGAGAGAGCTGAGTGTACAAATGAAGCTCTCAATTTACCGGTCGATCTACATCCCTACCCTCACCTATGGTCATGAGCTGTGGGTAGTGACCGAAAGAACAAGATTTCAGATACAAGCGGCGGATATGGGCTTCCTCCAAGGGTGGCTGGACTCTCCTTTAGAGATCGGGTGAGAAGTTAGGCCATCCGGGAGGGGCTCAGAGTAGAGCCGCTGCTCCTCCACATTGAAAGGAGCCAGTTGAGATGGTTCAGGCATTTGACAAGGATGCCTCCTGGGCGCCTACTGGGTGAGGTGTTCTGGGCATGTCCCACCGGGAGGAGGACCCAGGGCAGACCCAGGACACGCTGGAGAGATTATATCTTTCGACTGGCCTGGGAACGCCTTGGTGTTCCCCCGGATAAGCTGGAGGAGGTGGCTGGGGAGAGGGAGGTCTGGGCTTCTCTGCTTGGGCTGCTGCCTCCGCGACCTGGCCCTGGATAAGCGGAGGAAGATGGATGGATGTTTTTTACTAAATTTTTTCAATAGGCCAATTTATGTTTAAGAGAAAAGTAAAAAATACAGCAGAAAAGAAAGCATGATGAGTTTTATTACTTTTTAAAAAATCATTTATAATTAATCTGGAACAAATAAAAAAAAGTGAAAACAATCTTGCATGGATAAGCAGTTCTTTATACATAAATGGCACTTTATTCTGTGCATTCAGAATAAAGTGTTTATTCACAATCAGGTTACTTTAATGATCCCAAAAATATAACCCAATTTGGTTCTTACTTCTTTTTTTCTTTTTTTTTTTAACCAAAACCACCAATGCACATATCCAAGTTTAAGAAATCAGCTGTCCTTGAAAACAAATGAAACAAGTATTCAGTGATTGACAATCTCCAGATAAATTTGTTGTTAAAAAGACATAGTATCTGAGGATGTTCCTGTCAGAACCAACCAACCAAAAAGCTCCAATGGAGACATACCCAAGCATCTGCTTGTGTAGTGCGCCCTTTGAGAGGAAGGTTCCTGGGACAGAAAACCCACCGTATTCAAAAAAAATATTAACACAAAAAGAAATGAACGAATCTGGATGATAAATCAAGAAGTGTGTGCAAAATATGTCTGTGCATACAAATGTATACGTGGGTCAGTCACTGTGCTAGGCTTGCTTATTCCACACTAGCAGATGGACAGTTTGAATAAATAAATGTTGCGCATGACATGATTGCTCGCTCCCCTCCCTTCTTCCTCTGTCCATGGCTACATGAAGGCCAAGTCATGTGCTGACTCTTTGCTTTCAGGAGCCTTTTGTCTGGCTTGGCACCAGAACAGATTCAATCATGTCTGAAGGTCAAGATGTTAAAAAGCGCCAAGTTTCCTCCTGTTTCTCTTTGTGTGTGTGTGTGTGTGTGTGTGTGTGTGTGTGTGTGTGTGTGTGTGTGTGTGTGTGTGTGTGTGTGTGTGTGTGTGCGTGTGTGCATGCGAAATAGCTAGAATCCACATTGGGAAAAAACTTTCAGAACACAGGAAATCATTCTGTGAGTAAACATTTCTTTATTTTTCTAGGGAAAGATGCATGCAGTAAAAGCATTCTAGAAATACACGCACACGCACACACCTACACACACACACACACACCAGTCCATACAAATCACACAGCATAGAACCAGAAAAACATGAACAATAATAATTATTTTGTATTTCACTGGATCTCATTTTACAAACTGGTGCTGCTTCCATATATCGACATCTATCAATGTAGAAGATATTGAGGGAAATTACCACAATAGTGAATAATATTTAAGACAAAATGATGTAGATAAATAATAGGAAAACAAATACTTTGAAATACAGCCAATACCCTTAGTAACATTAAGGGCTTAATTTAAAAATCAATTAGGGCACCTTTGTATGAATAAATATGAATAAAAAAAAATAAACAGTGCTTTCATTTAAGCGCGGGGAAAGTTTTTAGGTGCAGTTTCCACATGCTGAATCTTTTAATTTATAGTAGTGTTTCATTTGCAGTGAGCCTCTTTCCACAACATGTATTATTCATTTGCAGAAGCTTGATTTGGAGGTAATTAAGTGCCTGGTAAAAAGGAAACTCCCCAGGACCAAAAACACATTTTCTTGTTTTACTACATTTTAGAGACACTTGTAACTTAAAATATGTCCAAGAAGTTTCTCAGTTTAGAAAATTGTCAGCTTGGGGCTAAGAGAAGAGTGTGTGGTTTTAATGCAAGTAATAGTGCTGGACAAGCCAATCTGTCTTAAGCGACGGGGTTGAGGATTATTGAAGTGTGTGTGTGTCGGGAGGACTGGGCAGATTAACATTCCAGGGGGAATTTTAACACTCTGGGTGACAAATTTGCAACACTGTTCCCCCTCATGGTCCTCCTGTGTGCTAAGCCCAGGACCCCAAGTTAAGGGGAGGTCATTCGGAAAGAGCAGGGGAAAAAAAAATCCAGTCTTCCCTAAAAGCTGTCGGACTTCACTAAAGACAAGGAAGAAAGTGTGTGTGTGTAAGTCTGTGTAGTGGGGAAGAATTAACCAGCAGTGGGAGGAGGAGATATGTTTTTGGTCTCCCTGTTCCCACCAGCTGAAACAGAGCCTTTTTATTGGAGGTGGAGTTTCTTTCTTTTATTGTTGAGGACTTTTATGTTGGAATTTAAATGAATACAGTTATCACAAAATGCATTTTGCAGTTTTGGAAGAATGGTCTGTTGGTCATCTTATGTCACACTGCAATGTATGCATGTATTCACGTTTGTATATCTTCTATCTACCATGAAACTTTACATAAACATTACCAAGAGCACTGGTAGTGCCAACATATGGCATATACAATCCCACAAGCGTATATATTTGCACATTTGAGCATTGAATGCCATTTCAAGATTAGAATAGTGTGTCACAACATGTCAAATGATGGTAACATGATGGCAGCAAATGATGGTGATGTATGCATATTTGTATGTTTGCGAGTCACCTTTCAGGCTGAAAGGCCTGGGATATTTCCATCCCAAATCACCTCCTTTTAAGGCGCATCACCTAAAATCCTCGCACAAGTTCAAATATTGGTAATCTTGAGGTCAAGGTCACAGGCCAAGTTTTGTGAAAACCTTGTGAATGTGGTACCTCAAGAAGGAAGTCACCTAGGAGTTTCAAATTCATATCATCGGTGCCTGAGGACTAGTGCTAGGAGCCTCAGGGGTAGCACTGGCAGCCAGCACTACTATTTATGTAATGAGAGGAGACACGTATGTATGCGTTTGTAGGAGACAGTTTTGCCAATAACAAAATGTGAAATTGTCTTTTGATAATACCTGTGGCTTTTTGCGTAACAGCTAACCCTTAAAAATGATAGAAACAGAATTAATTGTTTCTAGAAAATCTCATCTTAATCTTAAATCTTTAAGTATTCAGATTTTAGATGGCCAAAGAAGACTCCAGAAGTTCAGCAGAGATTAGGATGAACCCAGAAAAGTCATATTCAAATCCACGTCTGTAGAAAAGTGACTTTAACTGAGCTACCTCCTCCAGACTCTGTGTAATTGTTAAACCTTGCCCGTACTAACTAACCAGTGATGTTTGCAGTCATACTCTGATCTGAAATGCTGCAAATAGCAGCTGTGAAACTGTTGTGTGCAGTCAACGTGTCAGCCTGGCAATGTGGAGCCATGAATAATATCTCTGTTGCTCTCCTGCAGGTTATCAGTTAGAAGCTCTTATGTGAGTCAGGGCGGGCAGGCGTGGGAGACAAGACACCAAAGTGTCATCAGCTCCACACCAGAAATCCCAAGTATCTAAAAAAAGTATAAAGTCTAGCATTGGCATATAAACAGATAAGCCCTCTCAGTCCACTCCCACAACAATGCTAAGAGTATCCTGACACAAGAGTCAGATGTAACGAATGGATATTGCAATTTTAGCACATCTGTGAGCAACATCTCTTAGAGTGTGTCTGGAAAGCTTGTCCCTCTGTTGTTATTCTTAGAATTTAGATGATGAATCAAATGCTATGTAATTGGAAATGAAAATTCTACAAGAGTCTGTTATCTGAACAAAATTTCAAAGTAGTCCTAAAAGGCAGTGATGAGAGATGAGAGGGGTCAACACATCAAAGCCACAGAAGCCAGATGAAAAAGACAAGGACACACAGCTTTACACAAAATGATCCAAAAAAGTACCCACTTCACCACACATACTAACACACAAATCCTCACCTACACACATATTTCAGCACTACACATGCTGTATCATCATAATGGAACTCAATTTTTGCTTCCCCTTTCCTGGCTTGCTCGAGCAGCTGCAGTCAAGTGGTTAAAACAGTGGATAGCAAATAGGAATTTGTGTGTACAGTATGTGTTTATGTTTGAGTCTGGTAGCTGTAGCACTGGGACTGTTCATTACAAACTGTAGGCCGCAGTCGGAACAAGCTGTGCAACACATACCAGGGTAAGTTTAGGAAAAAAATAGACAAGGCCAGAGTGTGGGTCAGCATTTAGTGTTTGGGTTGAGGCAGCATTCTCTGAACTTCAAGTGGCCGTGACAGGAAGGAAAAAAACAAACAAACAAAAAACTGCTGCTGTTGCACAGCATCCCAAGAGGAATCGAGGCTTATTATGATCACAGTAGCTGTGGCTGAATTTATCTTTTAACATATATATTTCAGATATTACATAATTTAAGGGTTTGTTGTGAGGTTTATTCTGAATTTATCACAGAAAACACTTCTTAACTACCAAATTCCCTAGCCAGATTTACAAAATGGACTGCAGTAAACAGGAAAACAGTGCTAGCATTGTTTTTAACCATTCCCTTCCAGTTAAGGTATGATCAAAGGGTAACCATCAGAGATGAGAACTTGGCATGTTAGAAGTGCTACTTATTTTTTCATAACTTATCCTATTATAAGATACTGGAGTTAGGGGTGTGGACCCTTTGTTTTAAAGGTGTCCCAACTCAGGCTGCTGGACGCTGATCAGTATGTGTTACACGTCACCAAAGTTGGATCTTTTTCACTGAGTTTGTGCCCGTTTCTCATTTCACCTTCAGTTTTCATGAGAGAAATTGTAGTTTTTTTATTAGTCTGTTACTTTGCATAAATTTGCAGATATGTTATATGCACTGGATACATGATATTAAAAGCTCATAAACCAAGCTAACTAGCATTAGGTCACACCTTAGAGCTTCCAGGCTCCAAAACAATAACATGGTGGGAGCCACAGTGTTAACAGGTGTGATATTAAAAATTTGACTTTACACACATAATTTTTTTTTTGCCATCTTGCAACTGTTTCTGTGTTCAAAGTATTCAATGAGGTGGTACTGTCGTTGAAAATGGGATTGTAATACCATTGGCAATATCTTGTTGTTTTTGGTACCTCCCCCTTGATGAATATGTGGAAAGCCTAAGGCAGGGAGAACACATGTCCTTATCTTTATATCTGCAGGTGCAAGTAGTATCAAACCAAGGACTCTTTACTACATCACATCATGATCATTACATCAGCATTAAATCAACCCCCAAAAAAGTAAACACAGACTGATAAAAACCTGTACTGACTCCATGTTTTCACATTTTTTTCTGCAGTGATTTTCTAACATGTATATATGTAACTGGTGTGTTCCTGCGTTGTGTTCTGACAATGAAAGGTAAAAAGAAAGAAAGAAAGACCTCCAAGTAAATAACTTGCCCACATCCAGCTCCTACAACCAAATACAAGCAGTTGGGTAGAGGGTTAGCTTAACCCACCACAACTTTCAAGCTAGCAAGAATGATCTATTCATGCTAGCATTAACGGTGCCTATAGCACATAAGCAGCACACGCGTACTACACATGTATTTACATATCTAGTAAAGACAGGCATAATGATGACAATAATTGAACTAAAAACACAATCAAAAGAGGAGGGGCTCCAACTGATAATGAGCTTAACTACAGGCTTGGAGGTCCTAAAGGTCAGGTATAAAAGGAACGGTCTTGAGATTTACAACACATTTTATGTAATCATAGCGATATGTGATTTAGGACCCAGCTACATATACAATGTTAAGAAATAACTTTCCAATTTTCCTTTAGAAAGACCTAACCTGTTAACTTTTTACTGTAAAAGACAGGCAAACTAATGCAGACAAACCACTGCTTTTGATTGAGCAACTCAACAAAAGCAGTGGTTTATTCACTCTCAAAAAGTGAAAAAATTAGTAAGAATACCATGCAAACTGAAAGATGTTCACTCACACTGAGTGTGTATTTTTCATGTCAACAGGAGAGTACAAAGAAACACACAAATATAACTACGAACATGAGCGCACACCTGTCCAAACACAGTCTGTGTGACAACTGTGTGTGGACATAACGTGACTGATGGGTAACTCATTTCCAGGCTTGAAGTAAAGAAAAGTAATCTGCGAGTGAAGTAAAATTTATGCCTCTTTACAGCACACAAGGTTTAAAATCCATTTTTTTTTATCATGTTCAGAATTTAAATTCTAAACTTAAAGCTCTTCCAAATGGGTCCTAAGTAACACCTCATGTTGTTTGCCATGAGTATACCTCACATGAAGAACATAAATAAATTCATCATTATTAAAACCTCAGTGTGCAAAATACATATGCATGTTTATTGCAAGTATTCATTATGTGGACATTGCAATTTAATTTGCAATTAAAAGAAATCCTTATTCCGTGCTCAGCAGCTGTGGTGAGTATGCTGCCTTGTGAGTCCATGCCAAATGAAGCCATGCTACAGTAACAATTATATAAAATTAAAAATGTTTCATCTTAACTGTCAGTGACTAAACATATTCAGCAGAAGCAAAAATGTTGTTTTATAAACCAACAACTAACTATGAAACAGAGATACCTGCTATGAGGTTCACACAGCCTTTAATACATGCTTTTGCTGTCACTGCCATTAACACGACACTAATACTGTTATTAACTTATCCATCTCATTTCTATCCATTCATCACAAGAACTGAATGAATGTTGTTTTGAGGAGACTCAGGCGGAGAACTGTTTGTGAATGTGAGCTGATGATGGGTAGGACCTGACATCAGCAATAGCCAGGCTCTCAGGGAGCTGCACCCCTCATTTTTAACTAACTCAACAAGTCTATTTACTTTTGCAAGTTTTTAGTATCAATTGACTAAAAGGCAGTGGAGGTTTTCTTGTATCCGAGCCTGGTTGAGAGACGTCAATCATATCATAATGATTGCAGCATATGTATTTATGTTTGTATCTTTCCTATTGCTAGTTATTTTAAATGTCTGTTTTTTGTTTTTTTTTAGTATTTTAAACAGGTGTCTTCACTTATGCATGCCAGGAAATGTCATGTGACTTGCTCTAAAATGACTACTGGATCATCCACAGTCAGTCAGACCTCCAGTTTTCTATCTACTGCCTCCTTTAGGCAAGTTTTTTAAACTTAGCAACTGTTGAAATAATGGCCACTCCCCTGTCTAGCTATAGCCATGTTCCTCTAAGCCCTTCAGAACACATAGTCAATGGAATAGCAGGGCATAAAACAAAGGTTAACTATGAGACTATGGCGTTACATACTGCAGGGCCAAAGTAGAGCCTGTGTACCTGTGATAGACTGAATCAAGACCACTAGAGACCTTTCTAGACCTACCGCTATGAAAAGTGCTTGGCGTTGAGTGCTGCCAGTTTCCGGTATTCAGCGTGGTTTCTCCCTCTCTTGTGCCTGTTGGGTTTGACTTCTCAAGATTCGTATCTGAATGCAGTGCTGCATTCCTCCCTCTGTTTACACAGGGATTGTGTGCGATATGTCCATAATTGTTTGGGGCTTTGGGAGATTTTCTTCTCTGCGGTGGTTTTGTCTTACTGTATCCCCACTAATTATTTTAACTTTGTTATCAGCATGTGGTTCGGTGTTGTAATTGCTGTTATAGACTTGCAAATGGATACCACGGATATTTAGAGGCAAACTTTGTTGAATTGGACTTTGGATGTTTGATACAGGCTTGCAGTGAATGTAAAATAATGCACTGCAGGTGAAGAAACTTGAAACAGAAGACTGAAACCAAAATAAATTGACTTCCCAAAGTTATCTTTAGTACACAGACTTCAGATTTGTATCATAATTCCAATTTCATTTGATAAAAACATTACTTTTCATGACAGGTCAGCAAATCTATAGTGGATTGTATAGTTTGAATGCATTTCAGATGATTGCTGTTGAGTCTTAAATGGATTGCAAAGCTAGGAAGATGTATCAAATCAGCCCTGTGCCAGGTAAACTTAGTCTCTGGTTCTCTTTAAGGTGGCCTAATTGGACAGGCAATGAACCCAGTGGATGTGACTGTTTCAAGGATCAAGAATCCTCATGGTAATCAGGTTGCTATCATGATGACAGTTGTGAACATGGAGAACAAGTACTTTTGTGAGATGCCAGAGGAAGGCATGTTTTCGCTGAGCTGGTTAGTGTGGTGGTGGACTAATTGATCACCATATTTGCTCTGTACAGGAAGCTGTTGTTTTATTTTCAGCCTTTTTTTTCCCCATTCACTTGGTATTTGGTTAGGTATACAGTAAGATCATGTTTGGGTTCAGATTTGCCCATTCATAAGTTTAACACATTGTAAATGGCCCTAAAGCCATAAAATAGCCTTGACCAAGAATGTTGTCTGGTTAATATCGCTTTGCACATACTGCATGTTGGCTAAAGTCCAAATTCACTTTACTTCAGTGACCTTGATTTCAGGGTCAGGTGTTGCTGTGCCAAATTGTGCTTGTCTTCAACTTAGAATTTAGAATATTTGCAATTAGTTTGAGTATGCTGTGCGTCATTTACTTCTAAAGACAGTGATTGCTTGATTACTTGCCCCCTTTTTCAGTAATTAAGTAGTCAACCACAATCTTACAATCCACCATGCAGAATATCACCATTTTAAAGCTGCTAAATCTGATACTCAGTCAGTCCATAGTTCCCTAACCTCCTAGCCATTAATGTGCAGTTAGTCATACATGTTTACTGCCATTGCATTTAAGAGCTCAGCGAAAACATGCCTTCCTCTGGCAAATAAAAGCTCTTAAGGAAGTCCAGACATGCTTCGACCTCCTCAGAGTTTTATGTTGTAATAAAACATGTTTACATGCTTTTCGCCTGTTTGGAACCCAAGGGGGACAAGGGTGGAAAGGTTATCATGACCCACCATCTGCCTGGAGCTTCAAAGGAAACTTTTTTTAATGTTCTGATGTAAGACACTTCTGATTTATTACATTTTTACTTTCTTTGATATGCCATCCTCATCTTTCACAGAAGTAATTGTTTCAGGAGCATCTTATGATGAGAGTGGGACATACGTTGTGCCTGGTATTTGTAAGAAAGCTTTTCTTTAAATGTCTTTGAAGGATTTATTACAAAGATCAATTATTGGATTTGTCTGGCTGCTTCTGAGTCCTCCAGAGGAAAGCTAAATGTTTCTGGGGCAACAGATATGAGATTATGAATTCATTTTGAAAGCAGTTCTCATACCTTTTTGCTTTTGCATTAGTTTGGCTTACCAGGCCTCTATCTTAGCTCTAGCATGTATTTCCTAATTATTCCCATTAAAATGGTTCTTTGCTGATTCACTTTTTTTTTTATTATTCTTGCTTTTCTCATATATTTCCCCCAATCTCTAAGGTTACCCTTTGTGCCCTGATACACATCACTGTCATCATTTTATTAGTACCCCTACTTAAGATTGGCTTCCTGAAGGGAGCGCAAAGGTTCCTCTGCATGGCTGCGCCCATCTGTAGTGTGGCATAATGATTTTTTCACGCTGCATTAAGTTAACACTGTGTTGCCAGCTAAGCGGGCCAAGACCCAGTTTCTAATTGGACTAAGAGAGAGAAAAAAGCAGAACAGTGACAAAACACAGCATGAGACACATTTAAAAACTTATCTGTTAGCTCACTTTTTTCCCCTTGTAGACGTTTTTATAACTACTCTCTGGCAATTTCTACATATTTCCACCTTCTAATATTTGAAATAAGTGTTAAATATTAACCCTAATATGTTGTAATTATGTGTTCAGGTTGGTAATCTGAAAATGTAATAAATGACTGATATTCATCTCTGTTTACACCCCAGAGAGAACTAAACTCAGTGTCAGTTGAGGGTTAGCAAGATTAGACTTATGGGACTGAGGCACAGAAAGTCAGGTCACAGACGGGCTACAGATAGATGGCTCTCTCTCTCTCTTTATATGGGTTGCACTGAATCTGAGGTTTCTACTGGTTTATTGGGTTGATCAGATTTTGAAAGCAGTTCTCATACCTAAAATGACCCAAAATGCACAAAAATTGTACAATTATTTGTGCTGTTTTCTCACGCCAACCAGTCATGTATGCATGGCTCATGGCTTCAGCACACCTGCTTTCTAAGATGACAATATTGGTATGACACATTCTAATTTGATCTTTACGAGGAGGCAGCCTCCAAGCCTTGCTTCTATTGGAGGACCCTCAAGGGCCATCCATTTCTACAGTGAACCTGACATCCTGATTATAGACAGTTGTGCACAAACTGACAAGTAGGCTAATTTCTTCTTCTCTAATGCTGATGTGCGCTGGATCTGATTAGGTGGAAAGTGAAGCTTTAAATTAACAATTGAGGTAGACTTCAATCCTCATCTATGGACATTTACCTATGTAGAGCAGGGAGTAGAGTTTGCCTGTTGTGTCAAATAGGAGCTGGTATGATTGATTCAAGAATCTAATCAACATGCCTCCTGGGTGGAGGTTAGAGGTTTTACATATCCGTTGGGCGAGGGAAAACACAGAGCTGAAAGACACTCGTCTAGCCTGTGAACACCGTAGGATCCTTTATAGTGATTGAAAAACTTTGCTGGGGAGCAGGATTTCTGGATTAACTTGCTTAACTGACTAGCACCTTGATCCTACACTCGATAAGTGGCAGAAATGGGTTGCTGGGATGGATGATCCTCTGTGTGTCTTCACACAATTCTTTTATGTTAACATTCATTAACAGTTCAGTGTAAGCAACAACTAAGGATCAGAGCACAGGGACTCATGCATTGTTCTGTGATTTTGGAATTGTCATTGCTCACATATCCGTAATAAGACCTACTCTGTACTGTGTCCTAACACTGCATATATTAACCTATTCACTAACATATTGTAAAAAAAAAAGAAAAAGAAAAAAAAGCTTCATCACAAAAGATTTCTTGATAAAAGTTGCTTGCTGTTTTATTTTTATTTTTTGTTTTATTTTAAATCTCTACTAGCGCTGGCTGGCTCAAGCTGCTATGTGGCTAAAATCTCTGTTTTGCTACTGTCAGTTTTCAGTTTTAATCCATTGTCGTGTCTGAGATTAAGATCTTTAGGCCTTTGGAAACTTTGAGTGAGATGAAAATGAAGACAACAGTAACCCTTGCAAGTAAAAGTAATCAACCATTATACAGCCACTAGTTTATTTTATTTAAAACATCTCATAGGAGAAGGCTATCTGGGTATCTGCAACAGTAAAAAAAAAAAAGAAAAGAAAGAAAGAAAGAAAATTAGAAATATATATAACATATTGCCAAACCACACAACAGCTGCCTGGAGCCACTTTATATAATAATAATAATATAGTTCCAGTGTGGCGGGTCACTGTGGGCGTCTCGGGGTGGTCACTGTAGGGATGAATGGTAAATTGATATTAGTTCTTATGTAGTGCTTTTCTACTCTGCTTGAATGCTTATAGTACACCATACTAAAAGGCTCATTCACTTGCAGTATATCTCACACACATTCATACAAGCACTTTTGTCTATATAACATTCACACTGCATCGGGAGCAACTTAGGGTTCAGCTCTTGCCCAAGGATATTTTTGTATGCAGGCTGGAGGAACCAGGGATCGAACCAGCAACCGTCTGATTGGTGCTGCTCTACTGCGTCCACAGCCAACCCTGAGGTAGAAGAGTGCTTTTGCCATGGAGGGTGTGCATTAGGGCTGGGACAACGCGTCGACGTAAAAAATTTGCGTCGATGCGTCGTCACTTTCAAAAAAACACATGGCAGCAGCGAGTAGTGGTAACATGTCGACTTAAACCACGCCCCCCCGAACACGCAGTTCTACAGTATTTTTAACCGAAAAGGAAGCGATTCAGTCGTTTGCCGGCTTTGTAAGGTGGAAATGGCCGATCATAAAACGACCGTAAGTTTTTAACTTTTTTACTAACGCTGGTTTTTACCCTTTAATTCATCCAGATACCCCCCATGTAGACATACACTCACTCATAGACAGAGATAAACACCCAACCTCCGTAAATACAAAACTAATTTAGCTGCTTAGCAGTAACATATATCATTAGATTAATCGATGCATCGAAAAATTAATCACTAGATTCATCGATTCGGAAAATAATCGTTTTGCCCAGTCCTAGTGTGCATTGTAGGGTCTTCCTTACAATGTAAAGCGCCTTGAGGCGACTGTTGTTGTGATTTGGCGCTATATAAATAAAATTGAATTGAATTGCAAAATTGAATTGCATAGTTTGGAAAAATGTTTAGGTTGGAGGTGTGTGTCAAAGCAGCATGTGGATTGAAGACGAGATCTAAGGTTTCCAGCAGTAACTTGTACGTGCATTTGTATTTGTTTCAAGAAGATCAGAATCACAAACTTTGCCTGCTTGTGGATTTAATGTTATGGCTCAGCCCTTTACCAACATTAATTCAGAGAAGTTATTCAATTATCATATCAAATTCAGGCTTGGTTGGGTTTACTACATAGCCAGCTTGAGTACAATTCAGCGCTCGGGGCTGTACGCTTTTAAGTTTGTGTTATCCTGTTTTCTTTGCAGATGCTTGGAGAGATTTGATGCCCTGCTGGCAGAAGACAGCTGTTTCTGGCCTGACCACAGCTTATTTTTGTGAAAATAAGCTAGAAGTCCTCTGCCTGATGACCTGTGAGGCCTAATGTGGTAATAATCAATGAGTAAGTTGAATATGTACTCAGGGGTTAAACCAGTGAAGTATTAAAAGATTTTGTAGGTGATTCTTCATTGGATGGCAACAAAATAACATCAGTATATTGAAGTGCATGCAAGAACGCACGCTGGTGCATAATGAAAGTGCTGGAGCTGTTCAGCTCTAGTAATTTAACGTGCTTGAGATGAATGAATGAACAAGCTTCAAGGCAACAGTTTGGGATATGAATGCTCTAACTCTTATTTAGGTTCAAGAGGTACTGAAAAGCTGTTCTTTTTTTTTGAGTCTGTTTTTTAAGTCAGTACCAGAAAAAAGAAAAAGAAGCAATCAATTCACACTTGATGCCAAGGGCGAATTGATTTTTTCTGACTTTTTCGATCAACAGCAACAACTTTACTCTGCTTATCTCTAAGAGGAGGTAAATAGAGACATCCAGCAATTAATATCATCAATCCAGCTGAGTCGGTTGTTAACAGAACTGAAATCATTAGAGCAATGTTAAGCAATCGGTGCACAGTGGACATTAATAATGTGTTATGTTACCATGCTTTTAATGATATAAAACAGTTGTAGAGATTAAAGAGTAGCGGACTGAGGATTGATCTTTATGGAACCCCAGAGAGAATTTTTATTGATTTTTTTTTTTTTTTTGTGAAACACCAAAGCTCCTCTCCAGTTAGAAGGATGAAAAATTAAGAATGGGATCTGCTGAAAACCAGATGGATCTGTATCACATATCACACTGAAAGACATTTGTCCACCGAAGTAAGTGGACTTGAGAAGGTAGAGCATTGGGAAATGTTATATACACATTTACCCAAAAAATGCAAAGTGGTGAACTGTGTCTTCAGGAGGAGTAATACCGAAGTTAACAGGTGAGAAAATGACCAAATGTTTAGTTGTGATGTGTCGTAACAAAAAAACCTGAAGCCTGTAAATACAAATTGAGAGCTTTAAAAAGATTAGCATCAGTGTGGACTGAACCAAAAACCCTTTTTTTGTTGTTTTTTGGATTGCTCAGTTGTTTGTTTAATATGCTAGTTTTATTCTGACAGTTTAAAAAAAATCACAGATTAAACAGAAAGATGGAGGGGAAGTGATGAAGGCCACTGGTGCCTTATTTTCCACCCTCTTCTATCCCATTGCCTCATGCCGCTCCCAGGGTCTTCATCCTTCTTTTCAAGTGAACACCTTGTGTCTTCTTCAGGTGATAAATGCTTCTTCCCTCACACACTGTCTGAATTTGGACACTCTTAAATTACCCCAAGCTGCGGAAAGGAAAAGAAAGAGCAACTTAAAAATAGCTTTTGGACTGGACTTTTTTTTTAGGTTAATGGTTGCTCCTCACTTACTCTGGTTCAGCCCCCCTCCATGTCACCCTTCCTTCACTCCCTTATTCCCTGCCTTGCACCTTTTTTCTCCCCGTTTCACATACAACACGAGGAGGTGGGTTATTGATGGCAATTCTGGAGACCTCTGGAACTTCCACACACACTCACACCATTTTCCACACAGGCTTCATCTTTCTTTCACTTCCTGTCCTCCGGCTCTCACATGAATAATGTTGTCTCTAAGCTAGAATGAGGTCAGGAAAGTAATGGCGAGACATATTGCGCAGTTAAGACTGTCTGCAAATGGCCCATCAATAATCAAAGGCCAAGCATTAGCAGATGCAACATTGTGTCTGTGTGCACATATATATTTATATATTTTTGTTATCATAAATAGTCGGTGCTATTGATTATTTTATAAGCCCTTTGGCTGCGAGTGAAATAATTAATTGATTTAGGAATATAACCAAACAAGAAAAGCACATACTGTTGGCATGAGTGGAATCCTAAAGTGCTGCCCTGGAAATAACTTTTTGTCGAAAGTGATGTTTTCTGCTGGGGGATTTGCCACATTTGTTTGCGTATTCATTTTGAGAAAACATATATTTCACAAAGCACTTACCAGAGGTTGTGGCCACTCGTGCTGCGGTGCCAGCCAAATGAAGCCCCCCTGTTCGGCAGTTAAAGTGATGAAGAGCCCGCGGCTCCTCTAGGGTCTGTTTGACCTCCCCTGATGGCACATCGGGAACACAACTTGTCATCAAAGTTTGTTTCAGCCCAATGATCCGAGGTTAACCTTTGACCCCCTCACCTTTGCTGCACCTCTGTAAAGTGTGTGCCTCTAACTTTGGAGACCGACAGCGTTCTGGAAAAGGTTATTTGGAGTGTCGGGGGGGTAGGGTGCATCATTACCGGCTGGTGAGACTGGTGAATTGGCTCTGCTTTAACGGCCTTAATTGTGCCCCCCAGCACTCTCCTTAATCTTCTTTTACAGCTCCCTAGCTTAAATATTTACAAACAAAACAGTGCCATGACTGTGTTTGTCCATTTGCTTATTTGCTGCTGATTACAGACCTCTTGTTCCTGACTCGGAAGCCCACTTAGCCCTTCACAAACTCCATTTATGCCTGTGTTAGTCACTTTATTTATTTATTTATTTATTTATTTACTGAGCGTACAGGTAGCTTTCCCGAGTTAAAAATTAACCCCTGGGATTTAATTTCCAGCGAGCATCGCTAACAAAAGAACACTTTTGCTGTGGGTTGATTCAGCTGCAGCTTTGTGTGAGGGTTGCAGAAAGTTTATCGCACTTTTTGAGGTCTTAGGAAAAAGGAAGAAGTTTGAAACATTACAGAGCTTCCAGACAGAGGAGAAATCAAAGCATGCATTTGAGACATCAATAAGTGTGGCATGCCAATAACTGCCAAGGAGGGCAGGTCTGAGATGCAGGCAGAGTGGGCCTGTTAAAAGGAGCTGACTTCCATTCAAATAGCACCCGATGGCGCTCTGCTCCGCAGAACAAGCTGAACAAATCAATACCGTTCATTTGAAGGCATTTCTTTGTGGATATATCAACAAGCTCAAGACTATTTTCACTGATGTGCGTGTGTGTGTGCCATGCATATATTCGTGTATGTCAACTCAAAAAGATGGAAATACGTACGGGATATAATGTAAAGGTTAAACATGAGGTTGCAACAATCGCACATGATGAAAACGCAGCTGCAGAATATGTCATACACTGCTGTGGAGTTATTTTTAAAATGTGCCTCGTGACCCTTCAGATATTTTAAAAAAAAAATCTCTTTTATTTTCTCTTTAAATGACAGGTAAGAAGCACCAAGGCCATTCTCCTGCTCTATAAAGCTCAGAGCACCGATCAATTCTCACAGCCTTAAGAGGTTCTTGCTTGTCCACGGTGTCCACAGCTTAACTACTTAATTATGGGCAGGGTGATTATCTCAAACAAATACTTAGAGGTAATGGATCGTTGTATTCTGACGCACATCTGGCGTGATTTGTCTGTGAATGTCTTGAACTGCTAACTATAGCCTGTGTCCATTATCAAGCCATTCAGACCAGATTCTATCAGCGGGAGAAATCAGTGGTGAGAGTTCAGAAAGGCGAGACTCGTATGAAAATAAACTGTGGCTTGCTGTGGGTAGATAGATATGATGTTGCTTGGTTTTATTTTGTCGCACACTGAATCACATAATAATATGCTATCGATAACTGTGGTGTAAAAAAGAAAACTCAAATACAATTAAACTAACAAGTGTACGACATTAAATTGTTAAACGGGGTGGGGTGGTGGGGGTGGATTTGTGTCTGTCTAATTTAACGAGAGCTTCGAACCGCGGCCGCGATGCGCAAAGAAACCCAGAGGTTTGTGAGCCGATTTTCCAACAGCAGGCTGGTGTTGGTTGAGCATGATTTAATCAAGATAACCACAATGGATCATTATGCATAATGGCGCTCCACTTTGAAACGGCACTTTTCAAATTAGAGGCTGCAGATATAACATAAATACAGTGGCTGTCCTGCTGACTTCAGATTGCTTTGGCATTTTAATGAGATGAAGAGGAAAGCCTTCACGTGGTTCCGAATCAGCAGATGATAGATGATATTTAAGAAATCACCCATTAATATTCGGCTCATCGGGGTAAATTTCATTACTGACGTTTTCGATACAATGCATTGCAGTTTTTGAGTTCGAGTTTGCTTACAGTTACTTTATTCCATCAGCGAGTCGTGTGCACTTGTGAGGGATTAAAACACTGCACATGTGTTAATGTGTGCCTATGTGTGTTGCTGATGTTGCAGTCTAGATACTCGGGGTATTAACAGTTCTCTGCAGCCTAAGCTCTGCAGGGTTGGAATATAATGAGGCACCAACAGCTCACCTGTCCAGCTGCCAGCAAGAGGTCAACTGCAGGTGAATGCTACATTCTGACACACGCACACAGGTAATTTTGCAGATGCACACATGCAGATATGTATAGGTGGACCCACACAATGCATTTGCAAAACTTTCCCTCACTAATTTTGCACTACACAGTTTTTTTTTCCCCAACTGCATCCTTTTCTTTCCCTCTCGTTTACTTTCATATGTAGCAACCAGTGAATCCAGTGGCAAGCTGTATATTCAATTCAATTCAATTCAATTGTATTTATATAGCACCAAATCACAACAACAGTCGCCTCAAGGCACTTTACATTGTAAGGTAGACACTACAAAAATACATACAGTGAAAAAACCCAACAATCATATGACCCCCTATGAGCAAGCACTTTGGCGACAGTGGGAAGGAAAAACTCCCTTTTAGGAAGGGAAGAAACCTCCGGCAGAACCAGGCTCAAGGAGGGGCGGCCATCTGCTGCGACCGGTTGGGGTGAAAGAAAGAAGGCAGGAGAAAAGACATGCTGTGGAAGAGAGCCAGAGATTAATAACAAGTATGGTTGAATGCAGGGAGATCTATTAACACATGGTGAATGAGAAAGGTGACTGAAAAGGAAAAACTCAATGCATCAAGGGGGTCCCCGAGCAGTCTGAACCTATCGCAGCATAACTAAGGGAGGATTCAGGGTCACCTGATCCAGCCCTAACTATATGCTTTAGCAAAAAGGAAAGTTTTAATCCTAATCTTAAAAGTAGAGATAGTGTCTCCCGAATCCAAACTGGACGCTGGTTCCATAGAAGAGGGGCCTGAAAACTGAAGGCTCTCCCTCCCATTCTACTTTTAAATACTATAGGAACAACAAAAGTAAGCCTGCAGTGTGAGAGCGAAGTGCTCTAATGGGGTGATATGATACTACAAGGTCATTAAGATAAGATGGGGCCTGATTGTTTAAGACCTTGTATGTGAGGAGCATGATTTTGAATTCAATTCTGGATTTAACAGTCTGGTTAGATACCATATTTCTAAGATTTTCAGGGCCGAGTACAATAACCTCAGTTTTATCTGAGTTAAGGAGCAGAAAGTTAGAGATCATACAGGTCTTTATGTATTTAAGACATTCCTGCAGTTTAACTAATTGGTGTGTGTTATCTGGCTTCATGGATAGATAAAGTTGGGTGTCATCTGCATAGCAGTGAAAATGTATGCTATGCTTTCTGATGATACTGCCTAAGGGAAGCATATATAATGTAAACAGAATTGGTCCTAACACTGAACCTTGTGGAACTCCATAATTAACCTCAGTGTGTAAAGAGGACTCTCCATTTACATGAACAAATTGGAGTCTATTAGACAGATATGATACAAACCACTGCAGCGCAGTACCTGTAATACTTACAGCATTCTCTAATTGGTCTAATAGAATATTATGGTCAACAGTATCGAACGCTGCACTGAGGTCCAGCAATACAAGCACAGAGATGAGTCCACTGTCAGAGAAGAAGATCATTTGTAACCTTCACTAAGGCTGTCTCTGTGCTGTGATGGGCTCTGAAACCTGACTGAAACTTTTCAAATAAGCCATTCCTCTGCAGATGATCTGTTAGCTGTTTG
>VURO01045332.1:0-15119 GCA_015108175.1 Pelvicachromis taeniatus | reverse complement strand
GGTGCAACATGTAAGGATTGGCACAATTTGTTAAGAGTTTGAGGAGTTTGAGAAACTAACCTTAAGCATAAAATAAAATTCACTATTAATAACATCATAGCACCCGCCCAGCAGTATAGAAACTCCGTCATGCTAACTAGTACGCAGTACAAGTTATTGTAAGCGACTGTAAAAAGTCAGCACAACGAAAATAAACTACAACTAAACTTGACTGCAGTTCATAACTTCTTACCTGAAGTTCAGTTTCCCTACCACTCGGACCGGCGGCCGCCTCGGGTCTCTCCTCCTCCTGCCTCCCCTTTACCTCATCCACCTGCTGGCTGGCCTCCACCACTTGCTGATGTTGCTAAATCTGTGGAAGCTCCGCCATATCCACCACCAAACAATTCTGTTATTTTGACACATTTGGCAGCGTCTGCCTGAAGGACTTGTTTCTTTTCGGCCTTAATTTTTTCTGCAGCTCCTTTCCTTCTTTTGTTCTCCATTTTCTTTAGTTCGTCTATAAGTTGCTAAGCAAGGGGGCGGGTGCATCCAACCTCCTCTGCTGTAATTGGTCCAGCCCAGAGTCGATCATGACCAATTGGTCAATCCAACACCTTTCACTGTTTACACCCTTACAAAAAAAAAAAATCCATCGGCCCATAAAAACAAAAAATCGCCATCGGGCATACGGGGCCAGTCCAGCTATGATAATAACAATGGTAAAATATCAAGTCTTTTCAAGTAAACAGGTTCAAGTCAATTCAAGTCCCAAGTCATCCGTGTAAAAGTGCCAAATCTAGTCCAAGTCTTATAACATCTTTTTAAGTCAAGTCTAAAGTGATAAAATTAATGACTCGAGTGCAAGTCATGTGACTCGAGTCCACACCTCTGCTGTATACTCTGTATATTAAATAAATATTTAGCCCAATAAAAATACAATCCAGAAAGGTACACAACATAGGCTGTTTCGTTTACAAACTCAAGTCCAACTTAAGTTTTACACTGTTTTTGTTGGAAAAAATCAAATTGTTCCTTATTTGACACAAAATGTCAAAAATCTGCACCGTCATGAAGAAAAATTTAAAGCTAATGTTTCATGATTTGTTGAGGTCCAAATATAATTTTGGTTAATTTTGATTTTACATTTGTATTTCACCTTCAAATTGTTTTTTTCCCCCCCTTGCTTGGTATCATTCTTTTCAGCTCAACCTCACGTGTCTGAATTTACAGATATTTTTTTCACTGACATACTGCATTAACACAACTGATCTGAAATCACACAAAAACATAAAACATAAAAGCAGTAGTTATATATTGTTTACTGTAAAAACCATTTCATTTTGTACAACCATTTAAAAATACTACTAAAACTAAAATAAGAGAACAATCAGGTGTCACAATAAGATGCCCCACAAATTATTTTTGCCAATAAAAAAAACAAAAAAAAAAACGTCCGCCATAAGACAGAGGAGAGCACCGCAGGCATAAACCTGCAGGCCTGACAACAGGAGGCGTATCACTGCTCCGGTTTTCCACCTGGAGACAGCGTTTACACTGCAGTCTGCCTTTGGGACATTCATTAGTGCCCTCACTGACACACAAAACAACGACTACACAACTACCTATACACTACTACCTACACACGCTAAAAGTCACAAATCTCTCACATCTCAAAACTCACTCTCGCGCTCGCTCTGTCTCTTTGCCGTCACTCCCAAAAGTTCCCCCTCTTCCTAAACAACCAACCCACAACTGTGAAATTGCACATAGCAGCTGAGTCTAAAATCCACAGATTAGATATGGACAGTTCATTTAGATCTGGGGATGTCAATATTATGGTCTGTCTGAAAACATCCCTTTGTCTGCTGTTTTGTTACCGTGCATGTCTTTAGCATTCTTTTCTAAACTTGCAAAGACAGTGTGGTTTCAAGAATATAACCATATTCTAGTGTTTCTTGCTAGTGAAACACACGCACACACACTATAGTAACTTGCACAGCATTTGGGATGAAAAGCTAACCTTTTTGTCTGGTTCTCCAGTCCATATGTTTGGGGGGGGGTTTTTTGTGCTTTTTTTGTGGCACTGTAAGGCAGACTGCAGGGTAACATCTTTGTTAGAAAAGTGCTGCAAAATCCTTTGGTGTAATTTTGTATCTTCATTCTCTCTTATTCGCTGTATCCAGATATCCACCCATGCTTTGCTTCCAAAGTTTTCTTTTTCTTCTTCTTGAGTTTGCTTTGGAGGGCAGTGACCCACTAATTGCGCTGTTTTCCAAGCTATGTGTTTCGTGTCTTTCTGGTCCCAAACTTCATCATTCCCAGTTATTCAGCTGTGTTTACTAAGGCTCAAGTTCAGTGCATATGGTCAGCCATGAAATAGAAGTGCCTCATACCCTTCTTTGTATTAATTTGCATGATAATCCATGACTGCACTCGGTTTTAATCTACCTTTGAAAACATTTTCTCGGTACTTGTTTCCATTTACGGCTGTTTACACGTGACTGCTTCTCTCTCCTTCTTCAGGTTGTATTTAAGGATGAGATTCTGAAGTAATACTCTTGTAAAAATAATTCAGAAGTTTTTCCACCTTGCTTGGCCAAGTATCCATATTTTTTGCGAGTCTTTGTTTTCTACATGGAGACGTTGCATGGCCCACAGAGCCTCAAAAGCGGCATTCATAGACAATACAGTAGTTTGGAATAAACTTTAACAATACTTTAATTTATACAGAGAAACAAAGAAAAGGAAATCTCCCATTATAAGAACAACTGGTAGCAGGTGGCCGCTCGCAGCTATCTCATGTTGTATAGGAGGAAACAGTATTTGAGGATTTCCTACAAAGTTTACAGTCCCTGCTGTGTGATTCCAGTGAAATTCGGGAGAATGACTGGGGACAGTCCACTAACTCGTTCCCAGGCATCTTCTTGTGGAACAAACAAATGGTGGAAGTCCTGTTGGGCAGTCTTGATGCGCATCGGAAAGCACTTCCTGTTTCTGTTCAATCAGGTGGCTCATTGTTTGGTGTGCGCAGATGTGACCTTTACAGGTGGCATCATCTAAATGTAACTTGAACAGCAGGAAATTTTAACACATCACAATTTACCTTGTGTGTCTGAAGAGCTAGAGCCAGCTGGGGACGCAGGTTTTGAATTAGATGGGTGCACAGAACACCTCAACCACCCAAACATGAAATATTTAAAGATATGCTTCTTGATATTACAACACTACCACTTTAAATCTACAGTCGAACAGATAGATTTGCAAAATTTGACTGCATTAAGGAAGCCTTGCTGCATAAATAAGTGTTGAGGATTGAGGAAAGATGTGTGAGTGTGAAATGTGAGTGCGAATGGTTGTCTATGTGTTAGCCCTGTGACAGACTGGCGACCTGTCACAGGGTGTACCCTGCCTCTCGCCCTAAGACAGCTGGGATAGGCTCCAGCGACCCTGAAAAAGCATAAGCGGAAGTGAAGGGATGGATGGATGGATTGAGGAAAGATTTGATCTCTCAGCCATCTTGGGAATGACTTGATGTCTCCTCTGGTGAAGTGGTTGGGGTGAAGTGGCTGAACTTGCCCATGCAACCTGAACACAGATAACACTCCCATTAGCTTCAGCTGTACCAGTATTTGTAGAATTAGTGGTTTGAATGTGTTAACCAAGCATTAGCGCTCCATCATCTTGATGCATGCTCAGTCATCCAGGTAAGTAAATCCCAAAAAAGTTGATTGTGTTCATCTGGACGTAGGGTTTTCAGTGGGAGAAACGTTTGATCAATGGCCATTCAGCAGTTGTTGATCAATAGTCGTGAGAATTTGCATATTAATGATCAAGGAACTGTTCCTTCAGTGGTGCTAGTTTCAGTCATTATGCAAATGTACTGTTTATAAGGTCGGAGAAACCTGCAGTCAGCTGAGACTGAAGAAGTCATTTGGATGAGTGACGAAATGTTTCTCCCACTGAAAACGCTACGTCCAGATGAACACAATCAACCATTTGGGATTAGCTCTCCATGCTAACAAACAGCATTTTAGCTTTGCAGTACATAACTGGCAAACATTGCCTGTTTTATTCCTCAGACATGTGTAGCTCTGGTCAGTGCGATGCCACTGACGGTTTGGTTTCAAGACTGATTTGTGCTAATTGCAAGGGCACAAACAGAACCTGTTTTCAAATAAAATGGCTGAAAAAACTCACAACATCCTTTTAAAGAGTTCTTTATTGTATCTTAACAGTACACACACACACACACTCACCCTGAAAGTGTGTCTGTTTTCTACCCCAGCCACGTTCTCCTGTGCTGCAGATCTGCCTGCCTGACAACTCTGATAACACCAGGCTGCAAAACCTAGAGCAGCAAAAATCTTTCCACTACTCTCTCACACACACACGTACAGGATTACTGTATGTAGGCTGTCTCCGTGTGTGCCAGTCCGGGTGTATCTGTGTGTGCGTGTTTCATGATGACACTGATTGGTAAAAGCATCTCTGCGCTCCAGCTTCCTGTCTGGGCCTATCAGATCTACACTCGAACCTGCCTGCGGTCGATGCGAATGACTTCTAGAGAAGGAAACTGAACGTGTGATAGCGAACCTTCTCTGCTCTTGTGCTGTATTGTTATCTTTCATAAATACGATTCATTTCCATGTGGGAAGGAGCAGATCAACTCGGCTGTGGAGATTGCTTCAGAGCATTCTTCTGTCCTAACCATTATCGTTTTTAAAAAGCTGATTTTTTCAGTTGTTCAGAAGGCAGCAGCCGTCAAGTTGAGTTGTGGGTAGAAGAGGTTTTCCAGGGTTTGGCTACTGATTTGAGCCAAGTCCTGTTCTCAAGTTCCTTGATGTGAGACCACGGGATTGTTAGGGAGAGGTTGAAAAAGAATGCAAAAAAAAAAGAAGAGAGATTTAAAGAAAAACTTGCAGACAGCATCAATAGGCAGAAGTTACAAGATCATTTATTTATCAAGAACGACTTTTATTTTCAAGAACAACTATCCCCGCTCGCATCAAAATGCTCTCTGACGAACCTCACTGAGGATCAAAGCTATTGCTGCGAGCCCAAGGCTATATTAAACATTTTAATACCATAGTTCAGAGAAAAACAGATACTGAGACCAAAGCCTATGATTCAGCTGTCCATCATGGATGAGAACTGGGATTTAAGTAGGGACACCAGTGTGTGTGTGTGTGTGTGTGTGTGTGTGTGTGTGTGTGTGTGTGTGTGTGTGTGTGTGTGTGTGTGTGTGCGCGCGCGCGTTTAGAGGTCATGCAGCTTTCCATTTCCGCATGGCTGCGCACACACACACACACACAACAGCACTGGAAAGGTCAGTGGAACCTAGTGCTTTGTTACGCTCCGTTAGTGTTTTGGAGGTTACATGCACATACGCACTCTCACGCAAGGTAGTCTTTAATGAACTCAAAAAGTCTGAGTCACTGAGCACCCTTTAAAGGGGCCCTTTGGAAGTTTTTAGATCCAAGATGAAACATGAAGAGAAAGAGATTTTTTTTTTTTTTTTAAGTGAGAGGTGAAGAATGGACAATGAGGTTGGAGTGAGGTGAACGGTTGGGCGAGGTCAATGAGGCTCGTCTGAATCAGAGCAGGATGCGTTAGCTGTTCAGGAGAGAAAAAAAAAAACTTGGCTGCGAGTCCAGAAGAGGAGGCCGAGTGAAGCTAGAGGAAGGTGGGGAGCAGAGAAAGGCGGAGAGGTGACGGTGGTGGTGGAGAAAATGAAGCAAGCAGAGGTGGATGCAAGTATGAAAACATGGTAAGGAATGAGGTGGAATAGGAGGAGGAGGTTAGGATTCAGAAATAAGGTAAGCATCATATTTCACTGCTCATTTAGCTTTATTTTACATTGTTTCTGTTGTTTTTTTCCCTTCCTGCCACATCTGATAATCAGAGATTCTTCACTGGTATAATTTCCATCCAACTGTTTATACACAGTTTTAATATATTGCCAGCAGACATAATGAGGTCCTGGTATTCCTGTCCCCAGCAATCTTTTCAGCTCCTCTGGGGGGAACCCCAAGGCAGCCCCAGGCTGGATGGGATATATTAGTACCAGCTGACCTATGTGGAAAAACTATATATATGCTGACACACACACACACTTTGGGTTTTACGCAGAAGGGACTCACATGCACACAAGCAAAAGTAAACAAAAACAACCCTTTAATTTCAGATGGAAGAAAAATACAAAAGTTCAAACTAAGGCAAGCTGACTAAAGTACAGACACACGAGGAAGTAAATAGATGCCAAGACAAAGACTGAGGGGAAGGGCAGGACTATTTACACATGAGAGGGTAATCAAGGAAGTGGAAACGGGAGGGTAATGAGACATAACTGTAATCAAGACAGTGAGACAGGAGGAGATACGTAAAACTAGACACAGGAGATAATCTAAATAAAACAGGGAGTGAGAACAAATAACACACACTGAGAAACAGTATTATGCAGTACTTGTCAGTTAAAAAAGTACTCCATTATCTTAGTTAGTGTCTAGAGAAAGTAATTTGTTACACTCGCCTGATTAAACTTTGGTTTTCCTTTGTAACATGACCTAAGATACATTATTACATAATTATCTTATAAAACTGTCTGGAGTCTCACACACACCAATTTTATTTTAGTGATTAAGTGTTAATCAAAGCCTACATCATAGTACAAACGATTAAACACAGTAGTTTTTATCATGGCTGCAATGCTCCAGGCCTGCTGGGTTTGGTATGCAACATTTGTGTTCTTTGCTAGCTTTGTGTTAGCATCCTGTCTGTGTAGGTGATTTTGTGTTAGCCGCCACTAACTGGTTTCTGAATGAAATGAAAATGTGGGAAAATGCTGGAGAATAACTGTTTTAGTTTGGTTGTGGGAAAATTAGGTACATGTCATTCGCACTGGTACCTTCAAATAACGGCACCAAGTGAGAAAGATCATCTTTTTATAGAACCGCAAACCATCTTACACATTCCTTTTCAGGACTTCTCAGATAGCCATGAAGCAGATGCTCAATGCCAGATCTCAGGAGGATGTTCATGAATGTTTAACTCAATTCTCAGGTTAATTGAATTTATCAGGAAAGGCTGAGAATTTCTCCTCCAGTCATGTTTTTGTAGGTTTAGCTCAAGGATCTTTGATCTGCTGTAAAAATCTAGGGAGCGTTGCTGTCCTTGCAGATCAATAGCAATTAAATAGAACGGGAAAAAAAAAAAAAAGAAACTACTCAAGGTGACTTTTAGTTCACTTAAACACAGATCACACCCTCTTACTCCGCCACACTGGTGAATAAACTAGACTCAGTCATATGTAGACTCATCCTCAGGAGGCAAAGTCATTTTTCTTCTAGCCCACCCAGAGATGAAACCATCTCTGATCTAAAGTCATACTGTGTGTGTGTGTGTGCGTGTGTGTGTAGGGGGTTGAGTCAGTTGTATGTCTGGCAGAGAACAGTATGTCAGGTAGCAGGATTCAATATCGGACACCTGTCGGAAGCAGTGACGCACGCACAAACACACAAACATATGCACACACTGATGACAGGGTCATTGGCAGGGCAAAACCACAGTGAAGTGTGAAAGAGCTCCCCAGTTGCTCCATTACACCCCCCTCTGCTCTCCTCGTCTACCTTCTGCTCATCTGCTCCTTTCTGCTCCCATTTCCTGCACATCCACTCTCATGGATTGTGTGTTTTGTTATATTTCCGTCACCCCTCTGCGCTCCCTCTCTTTACCCACTTGCTGTATCCAGCTCGCTGCAGTCTGTGTCAGGCTGATAAAGCCCAGTTAGGTTATAGGGAGAGTCAGCGGGGCAGAAACAAAATTCCGCTGCTTGGTTTTAAATCTGTCACCCGAGCACCGCTGGGCAACTGCTGCTCTGGGATACATAGCGTCTGGTTCGCTGGGTGTTGGACAGGATGGCTGTCTGGGTGACTGGCAGGCATGCTGAATGGGAGGCTGGTTGGTTGGGTGAATCGCTTACCTGCAGCATTCTCACAGGAAAGGCCTCTGCCCTTAGTAAAAAAGAACATGAGTCCAAAAGACGTGCATTGTGGCGATATATAAACTGAGGCTAAAACTGGACACTTTGGAGCTGTTTTACACAGTGGTACATACTGTCCGTCTTCTTTTTGTGGAGGAAACTGTGTTTGTATTGTTGCATGTCCTGTTCAGTTTCCATGGACACAGCAGATTTCTGTGTTTTTTGACAGTGCAGATCCAAAAGAAGGTTAATAGAAGATCAATATTTTTAGAGTTGCAATTAATCATTATTAACAGTGTTTTTGTAGTCCCCCCCCCCCCTTTGATTATGTAATGGAGAAAATTGCTTTCATAATGAAAGTGCTTTGAATCTGGATGCTACAATAAGAGTGGAAACATTAAAGATCAGGACACATGATACATGTTTTATAAAGTGAAAGGTCTTGCCTTCATCTCTAAGTAGCACAACAGTCTTTAGCCTTTTGTGGCTGAAATCTTTATTGCTTTCTTTCACTCCCAGCTCCTTCCTGTACTACCTGCTAACAACAGGCAAACACGGTCAGAGATGAGTGAAAACCAGGGAGGAGGATCTTTAGCATTCAACCAAAAAGGTTACTGGAGTAATCCCACTGCACCCCAAAAACATTTTCATAAACATGTAATATTTAACTGCAAAGCACCTTCGAACAGTCTACACTCTGTTCTCTCTTTATGACTTAGTGCATAACTGTGTCATTATCTAACAAATGTAACTGCCTGAATTTGACAATTTTGTCATTATAAAGGGAATTGTATAATGGAAATCTGAAACCATTTGTCTACCATCCAAGTTTAAATTGATTAAATTTGCATAAACACCAAGTTGCTTATTAACAGGTTGGTACTGACCTCTCTGGAACCAGCACGGCTCTTTGATACTTGTCCTTAGATCCATATGTTTATGTCACGAAAGAGCATCGTTTCATCTATCATCTACGAAGATTTAAATAGTTGATGTACCAGTGTACCTGATAAGAATGTATTTATACTGATTACAGGGCAAACTTTTGAACGTTGTAATCATGAAATGATAAAGAAGGCAGTCGACAGTTTCAGTCTCTTAGAATAGCAAAAGCATTAGCGTGATTTTTATTATTATTTTTTTTACCAATGTAAGTCCAGTACTTCCTCTCCTTGTTTACACTTTGTTTTTGGTCTCTACCAACCCCTGATGAAACATTTAGCTTAGAAATGTACCTTGATGTCCTCTAACTGGTTGTAGAGAGTATTTTCAGAACTTTTTTTTACACACTTAACATCAGACTAAAACAAACTGTTCTCAATGACACATACCGTATTTTCCGGACTACAAAGCGCACCTGAATATTAGCCGCACAATTTGAAATTTGAAATTATGAAAAAATCATATTTTGTTCATACATTAGCCGCACCAGACTAAAAGCCTGCTGGTGCGCTAGCGGGCTAGTAGTGCTAGCAAGCGGGCTAGTAGCGCTAGTAGCGCTAGCGAGCGGGCTAGTAGCGCTAGTAGCGCTAGCGAGCGGGCTAGTTGCTAGTAGCGGCGGTGCACAGCTCGCCTTGCAGGTGGAGGGCAACGGAGCGACTGCTCCACCAGCCTCGGAATAGTCCCGCAAAGTGGGCCGCGCACCGCCGCCCGACCGACCCAGCCCTTAGAGCCAATCCTTATCCCGAAGTTATGGATCTGACTTGCCGACTTCCCTTAGCTGCCTTGTTCTAACATGCCAGAGGCTGTTCACATTGGAGACCTGCTGCAGATATGGATACAGGGCCAGCGAGAGCCAGCTTGCTAATCTAGTCTCTTTTTCGTGCTAATTCGTACGTAGTGCCTACTTTGGTTGGCGGACGGACATGTGACCAACATATCACTCTTTTCCATGTCTGATCACATGCCTTTCCGCCAGGCAAAATGGCGGAACAAACCAAAACAAATCCTCTTACGATGTCACAAAAATCATGAAAAAGCCTTAGAAAAGCCGCACCGGACAATAAGCTTGAGCAAAAAGTAGCGGCTTATAGTCCGGAATTTACGGTAAGTTCTAATTAAAGACTTTTTTAATTGTTTAATATAAGAAGACAGATCCCAAACACAGAACTAGCTTCAGTCAACATTTACGTAATGACAGTGATATAAATCAGCACACTTGAGAAGCTAGAAACATGATCACCTTTTTGTGTGATTACCTTTATTATCTAAAGTGGTGTTAGTTAGCTTTCTGTCAATCACTGACTATGAAGCACTTCAGTAGAAAGTGCAATAATATCGCCCGTTTACTGGAGTTGCGTCACATGACCTCGCTGTAGGGTTTTGCCAGGAAGAAGAGCCCACGTAGAGAGACAAATGTTCCATTGGAGGACACGTGGTAGCCTAGACAGGACAAGAATGACAGGAAGCTATGATTGCTGCACAGGATGGCTCCGGTGATGCCATTTCTTTTGTCTGTGAGGAAAATGAGAAGAAAGGAAATGGCTGGTAGAAAATACGCCATCAAGAAAGGGACACCGTGTTGTAACAGAGGGCCATGCAGAAAATTACAGAGAAACTCAGACTACGTTCCCCATTTCCCCTCACCTCCTCTCCCTTCCTATCACCTCGCCGTGCGTCTGCTCCGTCTTTTGTAAATGTTAACTTGCTAAAGAAAACACAGAAATGCTCAACCAGACAGTGTGTGTGTGTGTAAGTGTAAATTATATATATATATACATATGAATATTTCTGTGCATGGCAGGAAGCATCATGTTTACACACACACACACACACACACACACACACACACACACACACACACACACACACACACACACACACACACACACACACACACACACACACACACACACACACACACACACACAAACAGGAGCCAGACAGTGTATATGAAGTGCAGCTTCAGTGAGTCCATCAAGTGTAATGATTGCCATAAATTCTCTCCTGGCTGCTTCTCTCAGCATCCTCTCCTTTCCTCCCTCTGCATCCCTTCATCACACTCTCCCCTCTTCCCTACATCAAACACTCCTCTCCCTCTCTTCTACCCACCCCATCCCGCCTCTATCCATCAAGCCCTCCTTCCCTCCATCATCAAACCCTCCCTTCTTCCATCCCACCTTTTCCCGTCGCTTTGCTTAGGTTTCCTGGGTGATGTCTGGTGCGTCTGGCTGGGCGGGCTGTTCCTTTCATCCTTCTTTTCCTTTCCTTTCCTTTCCTTTTCCTTTTCATTCCTTTCCTTTCCCCTTTTTTAAACTCTTCTCTTATTTCATTTGCTTTCCTAAACTGTCTCCCCTCCTCTTCCCTTCTGTTCCCCCCTCTCACCCTCCTCCTGCTTTAACCATGACTGGCGTTACAAAGACATTAGTAAAAGCAGATGTCTTATGTGCGGAGCTCTGGTGAAAGTTGGTCACTTTGACAACGACACATCCTCTTAAAAAAGTGAAGTAAATGCAGACAAAGCCCGGCCACAGGTGCCAGGTAGAGAGAAAGCAAAATCAAAATGGTGGAAAATGAGATCTGTGTGTGTTTGGAACATTCCTCTGGAAGATATTGAATTTATTAAACATCTGGGCTTCTTTGATGAATTAAATATTCTTCAGGAGCATTTTTCTTGACAGTCAACAGCCTCTGTTTTCCTCCAGCTGAACGCGTATGATGCCAGCGGGCTGGCTCTGCCTCTCTCCCGGCCTCCCCTTACACCCTCTATCCTCACTCCTCTCCCTTCATCTTTCACTCATTTTTCTTTAATGCCCCCAGCCCGCTCTCCCGACTTCCACACTTCCACACGCACACCTCCATCATTCCCGTCCCTGCTTCGTTGTGGGCAGATAAATCATCTGCGGAGTGGCAAAAGCTGCAGTGACTCATCTACCATCTAGACCACCTCGGCGAGGGAGAGAGACACAGAGAGAAACAGTAGGTGAGAGAAAAAGGGGGCGCCCAAAAGGAAATTGATAGAGTGAGAGAGGAGAAGTCAAATGAGCAAGAGAGGCTGTGAATACTAAAAGTCAGCCAGCAAGAGACAGAAAGAGAAAGGAGAGGGGAACAAGAGTGAGGGAGAGAAAGTGAGGAAGAAAGAAATGAGATTCGTGGTCAGCGTGTGACAGATGAGATGCGGAATGAAAAGGAGGAAAGGTGGAGAAAGGATGGAGAATAGCAAATGCCCACAGAGAAAATATAATGTGGGAGTGTGTTTGTGTGTGTGTAAAGGCGCAGAGGGGGACGGTAGATGGATAAGGAGGAGGGGGTTACAAGGGTCACCTCAGAGACGGAGAAAGGCAGGGCTGATTGACAGGTCTGCTTCTGGCAGGCTCTGAGCACACAGCTGTCTCCTGATGCCTCACCTGAGTGCCGCAGTTTGTGTACGGCTGACATGCAGCACACTTCACTCATTGTACTTCCAACTTTATGAGGACCACCCACAGGCTGCGCTCTGAACCAGTGACTGACAGGTGGTCCTAACCATTGCTAGGTTGTGTGACTTGTGAGGTTTATTTGTCTGTAGGATTATTTTAAAAGTTTAAAAAGATGGATTTTTGTGATCCATTTGTGATTTTTTTTTTTCTAGAGGAAAAAGAGAAGTGGCTTGGTACAATTTTGGAATTGTTGGAGTTGATGCAGCTCTGTGGCTGTGTAGAAATCGCCACAAATACCAAACTGAAAGTTTCATTTCCACGTCAAGCAAAAATCCTATTTATATTCTCGAGAAAAAAAATCTAAATCCAGAAGCGCATCTGGATCAAGGGACTCGATTCATGCATGCCTTAGATATCTTAAGTTTCTTTAAAGTCATTTCAAGGTCAATTACAATGACGGAGAGAAAATTCAAAAAGTTCAAACTGGAGACATCAAGTGAGTATATCGTGTAGAACTTGGTGAAACAGCTTCAATAAAGTGGAGATATTGAGGCCTGAGTTGGCTGATACACAAACAGAAAGATTTGCCTTCATTATATATATCGCACTCCTTTATAAAGTCACTCCTTTATTTCACACCAGGAGCCGTCAGCTGCATAGCAGAGTCAAAGATAACATGTGAGGTTGTGCCAGGCTATTTTGTTTAAAAATAAGTTATCAAGGCCAGGGACTGAATTCATTCTATATATACATAAATAAAGGTTTTTATTCTATTCTCTCTCTCTCTCTCTCTCTCTCTCTCTCTCTCTCTCTCTATATATATATATATATATATATATATATACATATATATACACACACACACACACACACACACACACACACACACACACACACACACACACACACACATTTCTGGTATTGTTAACTCTGCTTTTATCATAAAAAATCTTTTTCAAACCATTTGGTGAAATCGCAAAACCTCAGCAATCAGGTGACCTCCTGTGATTAAGCACTTGCCAAAAGTGGGAATGAAAAACGTCTTTTCAACAGGAAGAAACCAGACTCTAGAGAGGGGCAGCCATCTCTAAGGGAGAGCCCAGCCAACCTTCGGAAGATGCTCTTTGTCACCACTTGTGTCTGTGATCTCATTTTCTAGGTCAATACCCAGGGCTTGTGGCCATAGCTGAGGATCGCAATGTCAATCATTCTTTCTTCATGACAACTGACCAGTGCATCATCCTCATCACTGCTGCACCAATCTGTGTGTCAGTCTCCTGCTCCAATCTCTTCTCAGTCATGAACAACACCCCAAGATACTCAAGCTGCTTGGGGCAGCAGCTCACTCATAAACAGGACCGGACACTCCTCCCTTTTCCAGCTGTGTATTTTTTTATTTTTTGAAAGTCTAGAGAGAATGCCAAAGGAAGGACAACTAAAAGGTTGCAGGGTGTCCAAATAATGCAAAATTTAGCAACTTTAGTACCGATTCAAGGAATTCACTCGCCTGTCTTGGAAGCCCACTGTACATCTAACTGACAGTGGTTGTGTCTTGCATTCTGAGGCTCTCAGTTAGCAATCTAAAGCCAGACAATAGCATCCCCCCCAAAACAAACACCAAGTGTTTAAACAGTTCTGAAATAAACAAGCCACTTAGTGTCTGTGCATACCAAGTTAAAATAATCTCAGCTGTGAGGGAAGCAACTAAGCTTACTAAGACAGTGTTGACTGACACAGTCTTTGTCACGGTGGGGTGCGCCGCTGTGTCTGAGAAACGGACCTGAATGCAGACACTGGTGGAGACGGAACTGGGTTTCAAACAAAAGCGAGCCGTTTATTCAGGCTGATTAACATGAATCACAAACCTAGGCGAGAACAAACTAGAGCCAAACTAGACTGACTACTGATAAACAGAGAAAACTAAGAATAAACTGTGACTTGACTATGACGAAACAATGAAGACTAAGACTGTGGCGGCGTGGAGGGATGATACACAGACGACGTGACAAAGACTGGATGAAACACAGAGACTAAATACACACAGGGGTGATCAGGGGAAGTGGAAACACATGAGGAAACAGCTGACACCATAAATCATAATGACCCCACAGGGGAAGTGTAAGCTAAGCACATGGAACATGGAAACAAGACTTTCAAAGTAAACAGGAAACATGACGAGACGCAGACATGACACCAACTTGACAAGATGAACCACGCAGACATGAAACATGACAGCTTAAGACATGAACCAACAAGCGAGACCTAACCACAGGGGGCGAAGACACAAATGGATCTAATAAACAGAGAACTAAAGACTGAGCAACTTAGGAGTTTAAGATATCTGGATGAACTTAACATAAATGAATGTCAACATACGAGTAAACTCAAATCCTAACTATAACAGCAACAACAAAAACTAAACATACCGTATATCTTCCATTAGTGGCCTGTCTCTTATTGACGCCCGTTTCTAATAAACGCAGGTTTGAAAACATGCCACGATAAATATACGCCGATCTCCAATAGTAGACCTTCAACCTGGAAGCCCCTCTGCGCTGTCTTCGTCTTCTTCTTATTTTTAAATTTTATTGGCGGTTGGCAAACAACTGAATGGTGCATTACCGCCACCAACTGGTATGGAGTGTGACTGGAACGTCGTTCAAAAAAAAAAAAAAAAAAACCCGCGCTGTTGTCGGTCATCCCGTGTCTCATCACTCAGCCAGCTGTTTTCAATCAGCCGTCATCTACGACCAGCGGCATTTAAGCTGGATGCAGCGACCATCGAAGTGGGATTATTACAG
>VURO01045328.1:29053-41604 GCA_015108175.1 Pelvicachromis taeniatus | reverse complement strand
GGAGATTTTAAGCATTCTTTTAGCCATTTCACCTTAAAAGTATAATTCAGGTCCATGAAGTCCAGAAGGCCAAAGCCACCTTTATCTTTAGGTCCACAAAGCGGTGATTTTTTTTCAAATGATGGAGCTTATTCTTCCATACAAAGTTAACAAACAAGTTATTAATATCATATCTTTAGGTAAAGCAGACCCTTGGTGGTGTCAAAGGTTTCTTCACCCTGACTGCTGATATCTGGACCAGTCGTGCAACAGAGGCCTACCTTGGTGTGTCTTGCCATTTCCTGAGTGAAGATTGGAAGATGAAGAGCTTCATCCTTGACACCATGCCTCTTGAGGAGAGGCATACTGGTGCCAATATAGTGACACGGATGGAAGAGGTGCTAACAAAGTTTGACATCTTGCCTGTCAAAATAAAAGCAGTAGTACATGACGGTGGTTCCAATATGGTGGCAGCAATGTGACTGCTTGAAGAAAAACATGGATGGGCCTCTATCCGCTGTGCTGGACACACACTCCAGCTCATAGTCAATACTGCTCTCAAAGAAACCACCATCAGCAGAGCATTAGATGCTGCTAGGCAGCTAGTGGAGCACTTTAAGAGAAGCGAGCTGGCTAGTACAAGGCTAAAAATGAAACGGGAGCAAATGAATGTGAAGAAAAATACACTGATCCAAGATGTCAGCACAAGATGGAATAGTACATTCCACATGATAGAGATACTCCTCGAACAGCGCTGGCCTCTCACTGCCACTCTTTCAGATCCCGAGGTAACGCCAATTGGGAAACACTACTTCGACTTGAAGCCAGAGCAGTGGGTGCTGCTTGAAGAACTGAAGCAAGGGTTGTCACCTTTTGAGACTGCTACTGTTTACCTTAGTGGACAGCAGTACACAACAGTTTCAGGTCTTCTACAGGTGGTCAAAGGGCTGACATGGGCTGTACACCAAAGCCAACTGGAGACGAGCTCAGGAAAATCTTTCATTGCCAGTGCAGAAAAAGGCATAACACAGAGATGGGGGAGTATATGCACTTTCTCAGCAGACAAAGAAAACCCTGTTATTCTCGCAGCTGCCTTGGACCCCAGATACAGAAAGTTGAAGTTTTTGGCTCCTGAAGATGTCAACAGAGTGCAGGGGACTGTTGAAGTGCTTGCTGTCAGAGAAGCAAATGCTGGGACACATGAGCATGCAAAAGTGCAGACGGCCCATGGTTCAGGTAGAATTGAAAAGACTGCTCTGGACAACCTCCTTGAGTCTGACACAGACAGTCAGGGTGACAATGAGGAAGCAGCATCTAAGGAGGACCAAGATGTCCAGGTTGTGAGAAGTGAAGTTCAGCTGTTCTTTAAAGAAGCCACAGTTTCTAAAAAGGATGATCCTCTTAAATGGTGGAGTGACAATGAGGGACGTTTCCCCACAGTATCAAAGCTAGCTAAATCTTTTCTGTGCATTCCTGCAACCTCCACCCCATCGGAGTGGATCTTCTCCACAGCAGGGAGCATCTGCTCTCAAAAGAGAGCAAGCCTTTCTGCAAAACATGTAGAAAAGCTAACTTTCCTGGCTATGAACAATAATCTCGTGTAGATTGCTATACTGACTATATAGTCCCAAAGTTCAATATAGTTGTGAGGACTGAGCACAAAATGCTATTTTGTTATATTTGCTTTCAGTTTGTTGCTTCAAATTAGAAATGTCAAAATGTTTAATGAACTATCATCTTGTCTTTATTTTTAGTTAGCACATACCTTAAACACTTAAAGCTGTAAGCTAATGATAGTTATATAAGAGCAGATGCATGCTGGTGCAATAAGCTGTACGTTTTACGTCCAATGGATGCATGATCTGATTAGTCGACTAATTGCAAAAATAATCGGTGATTAGTCGACTATCAAAATAATCGTTTGTGGCAGCCCTATTGTGCAGTAGCTCCAGCATACCTTTTTGAAGCATTTCTGAGAACACCGTAAGTTCTTATTTCTAAAAACAGGATTTTATTATTGATGCGAAACTGGTAATATAGAGTTCAATATATATTTTTCAAGCGAGATTTGTGTAAAAAAAAACCCCCCAAAACAAACAAGAACAGAACAGTTCAGAAAGATATAGAAATAACACAAAGAAATCAAACGTACACATTCAGATTTTTTTTCTTTTATGTCACTGCAGACATGTAAATATAAATGTTTAAAGTGCTCCAGTATAATAAATGATTGTAGCCTAATGTTTAGCTGGCACCTTTGTATGCAGCATAGTGTCTGAAACAGTTTTTCTAAATTCAGTGTGAATAAAATGTTCAGTTACTCATAGGATGTTCTGTGACTGGACAGTATCAAATATATTGCTATATAAAAGTTAATGCAGTTTATAGAGAAATCATCTAGAACACGATCTCTCGTGAAACAAAAAGATTTTGGTTGAATCTATCTCCTGAAAACTCTGCCTTTATGTACTGTATTTATTTGTAACATGTGGGCAAAGGTAAGAAAAATACCTATAAAAATAAACATCTTGCATCTGTTTCATTCTTTTTCTTAAGAAAGACCAGCCCACCTTTTCTTTTAAGATACAATCACTGACGAAAGTCTCATCTGAGGCTCGGAGTGCCTGATTTTACTGCGCTGACAAAATAGTATCCAGCCACAGTCTAAATTATCTGTAACAATAAACAGTTCTATTTTTATGACCATAAATGGCTTGAATAGGTGTCCTAGTGATTAGCACGCACTTGTAATTTCAAAACAAGTTTATGCTTGATAAGAAAAATGTATCAAAACCAGAAAAAAATGTACATTATTAGTTTATTACAACTATATTATTTTTATAAAAGCAAATTAATGAATAATGAGCCTTGAATGTCTATTCAAGGCTCATTATTCCTAATACTTTATTGTATATTATTTGTATATTATTTTGAATATTAGTATGATAGATTAATGATGCAAAAATGTCAAGTGTTCTTTTTACTTGTGTTTACTGCCAGTTTTTTTCTTCTTCTTCAAATATAGACAATGGTTTTAGGTCAGATTACTGGGTTCGATCTAAGACCCATCAGCTGTTTCCTCCAAAAAGAATCTCTTATTCCCTGCGTCACCAGCAGAGAGCAGCAAAGGAAACGGAAATGTGCGGTCTCGTCATGGAACTACATGAAGCGGTCAGGTTTAGTGCACTAGTGTTAAAAAAAAGAAAAAAACATTATTACAGTTGTGGAATGATTCAGCAAATCTGTCCCATTCATGATTACTTGTAGAAAGAAATGCTGTAGCTGACTGAGTCTGTGAAAACATATCAGGCAGAATGTGTGAACAGAAATAGAGGTGTGAGATTGTGTCCCTGTCACTTGTGCTGAAATTTCAATCTCCTAACATTAGCTGCATTGACAGAGAGAGAGACCTTGACACCCGTCTGCTTGGAGTGGGCGCACACACTCACATGCAGGACCTGTCAAATTCAATTCTATCAGCCACCACTACAGAGGGTGCAATGCAGTTAAGATCCAGACTGACCCACTTTCTCCCATTTAGGGGGAAGCCTGTAACTTGTAGGTGATTAGAAGCCAATGTTCTCTGCTCACTGGTCCCCCTCTGGACAGAATGGTGTGTCCCATTTTCTCTGCTGGCTCACAGTAGGACAGTCTGTACCCAAGTTCGCCCTTTTCATGGTCTACTCTCACTTTTATTTGCACACGTTTTATGTCATTTTATTTGTAAAAGTCTGCTCTATGTTTTCTTTGGTAATTCTGTAGTATGGTATAAAAGAAACTAAACTTTTAAACATATTTTAAACTGTGACAAAATACGATGTGCTTACAGACTTTATAGATTTATGAACTTGTAAATTGGGGGTTAACCATACCATGACTGGAATTGTTACCTTTTTCTACCATTGTAATCCATCTCATGCTCTTTTCTGACCTATTAACACTTCACTACACATTTACCTCATTCGCTAAGGATGGAGAGCATTTTAACAGCAGCAGAGAAAGTAGCTATGTCTGCAGCAGTCAGCTGGCTGTTAGCGCACAGCCTCCTTAAACCCCTTACACAATGAAAAATTTCCTGTGACTCTGGCTCACATGCACATTAACACTCATGCAAGGACACACACGCACACACTCAGAGCCTTTTGTAGCCACATCTGTTCACATGGAGGGTTTTCATGTACATCTGGGATGGGTAATTCCCTGTTTGTGTGTTAAAATATGTGATGAGGACGAGAGAGTGAGCGGTTCTTATGTTCATTTTTCATCAGCCCTTTTCAGTCATCATCCCTCTTGTTCATATTTGATAGGACCATATGAGCGAGGGATTCAATTTTTTTGAGCACCTGTCGGTGTATGCATGTGGTTTTGTATGAGGACTGAAATCTATCTGCTGTACAAGGTGGAAGAAAAGAAAAACGGAAGGAGGGAAAAAGAGGACTATGCAACAGTTTTTAAAAAATATTTTATTTTTTATTGAATTTGGGTTAACACTACTTTAAAGTCCATTTTTTCAATCATTTGGGAGTATTTAGTCAATATTTTTCAGATTTCTATTTTAGTATTAGCATAATGCTGATGCAGAATAAGACCGTATAACTTTCTATAATTTATATAGTATGCCATTTTTTTTGACAGCTATAAAAAGTGAAGGTGTTTAGTTTGCTTTAGGCAGGATTTATACCAAGTAAAACACACAGAAAAGTAGAAGGGTGAAGTCATGGCCCACGCTGCAGCTCATCTCAAGAAAGCACGCGAGCTTGAGCAGCACCCAGACTACAGAGCTTTACAGAAAGCCAGGGAGAAGAGGAGACGGCAGCGGGAAAGAGCTGAGCGAAAGCGTCAGGTAAAATCACATCTGTCACATGTGGTGTGTATCGCGACAATTTAATTACCACATTCTGTTTTGGGCTTTCCCTAAGAACGTATCGTATGCTTTGGTGTTACTGCAGGAAAACATAAAAGGGACTGTGGAATTTGCACAGATGTGGAGGAGGTTGAAATCACACTAGGTAAAGGATAAAGTACAATGTCAAAGAAATAGTACTGTAACATTGTCTACCATGAATAGTATTAATTTTTTAAGATTTTCATGGTAATACAAGACTCTAGCAATACTAGTGCACATATGTTCATAAGTGACCTTGTTTAAAAAAGCAGCTGTTAATAAGACATTCATGATAATAAGTAGAGTTTTGGTTTTCATCCGGTGTAAAGACTTGGAAAGGCTACAGCGTATTACCAAGTATCCTTCATTACATGACTGACTCCAGGCTAATCTGTGCAAATCCTGTACAGATATAGAGATTACAGCTGGATCTCAATCAATCCAATCTTTGCATGTGGAGTTTGGGAAACAGCTGAATCAGGCAGGCAGACAAGTAAAAACTCAAAAAGTGGAGCCTTAAAAATACACAAACACATACACACCTGAATATATCAGTAATGCTCTTCTGAATGTGTGCTGCCCTGTAATATTTTTTCAATATTATTAACATTATTAATGAATTATGAATTATTTTTAACAAATAGCACATTGAAAAGAAAAGCAAGAGCTCTTTTTGGTCATGTGAACTATTTCAAAATAAAGTAGTATATGTGACTGGGGTACAAAATGTAAATGATCTGCACAAAACGAGTTCTGTGTTGTGAAGAATTTTGCTAGGCTGAATTTAGATTGCTTGTACTGACCGGATCTGACTTGGTCAATTGGTGGTACATGTACAAATAGTTGCATACATACTCACATCCACACACTAACATGTCATTAGTGTTGTAAAGACTCACTGTTCACTACCATGGAAAACCTTTGTGACAGCAAACCTAATCATAGACTTAAATCACTATTACCCATCCGATCATGAACATTTATAAGAATGCAACAAAGATGAAGGGACTAAAGCTAAAGCTATCCAGAGGTCTGAGCGAGTCTAAACCAGCAGCCTCCGTATAAGCAAAGGATCAATGGAGTTGCGCAGACAATTATAGAGATGAGTAAAAAAGAGAGATGATGACTGTTTTTTTGTTGTCGTTATATAAATCTGTTGCTTTTGTTTGGTACGGTAAAATATATCAGACATTTTCAGTTAATTATTTGTGCTTCAGCTAATTTTGCTTTGAAGAAGGTTTTGTTTGTATATGGTGTCAGCAATAGTTCTTATAAAGAAGATCAGAGTCAGCAAAAATCAGAATTACCAGGTCAGACTTGGTCGGAATTGGCCAAGGAAACCGCAATTAGTGCATTTCTAGTTGGAATTTACTTACTTTTTTTTTTTTTTTGCTGTTTTCATGTTTGATTATTGTCTCGCAATCCTGACCCTTGGTGTTCCTGAAAAGCACTGTAGGCCATGTGGTCTACATTCTGACTGAAACACACCTGTTATGCACCCTACCCTGAAAACACACACACAAACCCCTCAATGGGTTGTGTCTGGGTGGAACTGAAGGTCTCGAATGTTAAAAATAGTTAAGACAGCAGAGATAGTAAGGGTTGTAATGGCTGCAGTTGTTATCTTACTGCGAGAGAGGAGAGGCAGCAGAATGGTAGGCAGGATTGGGCCTTGACCACAGTACAGCATACATTAAGTTAGAGCTAGAGGCTGGTGCACATTAGCTTGCACTGTGATCAAAGGGAACAACAAGGAAATGTAGTAGTATAATTAGAAAAGGAAGCAAGATTTGGTAATTTATTATGTTTGAACCAAAGATATGTAAAAATTTATTGGACTGTGGGATTAAAGGATGCCAGTAATCAGGAGTGTAGGACTGAGAGATGCAAAGTGAGAAACTGCAAGAATTTGTCAAGAATTGGCCAAAGAGAGTAAAGAAAGGTAAAAATATTCAGGTAAAGCTGGGAATTATTTTCCTGTCTGAATGGTAACCATGGGAAATGCAGCAACATGTAAGATATGTGGATCAGATAAAGCTTTAAAGACCACTGGGAGTGACTATGACTTAAATCGACATACTGATTACTACAAGGCTGCTGACACTGGATCCGACGTTGATGATTTACTGGTAAGAGATGGAAAAGCAGACTTATGTTGTTATAATTTCTTTTATGTTTTCTGCTAATGCCCTTTTTGTCAGAAACAAACATGTTAACGTCTGGTGGTTTGTTTGTGATTGTGCGACATCCCATGTGAAGGGTAATCCACATATGGGGTGTGGTATGCTCGGTGACATGCATTGCGAAGTTTGATGACCCTACAAGTTAACGCACAGTGGAGATTGACTGACACTTTAACACTATAACCTCGCTAAAAAGAGGTTAGGACCTTGTTGACATTCTCAAGATAAGATAATGAAGACAATACTAATGTTCACATACTGTAATAATTTTAGGCCAAAATAAATAGTTAGTCAGTTACAGCAGGACAAATTAAGCGGTACATCGGTATATTTTCATTATTTAAACATCAGATGTGTTGCAAGGAAAAACTCTGTTTTAGGCCAAAATAAATACAGAGGTAACGGCATTCCATCATCAGAAAGCTATCACTTCCTTTGACTTTGTTTTGTTTTTTGTTAGCTGTTAACATTGCTTTGCAAATTTCTGTTCATTAAGCTGCAGTGATTATGATTGTGTGCAATAAACAAATGGTAGATGTTTTATTAATATAAGATTTGTTTCAATTCTGATACTGCCTTAAAAATGTAACACTATTTGGTAAGTTTTCTATTTAACCCAACTCAGTAAGGAGTGCTATTCCTCTTAATTTTTTTCAAAGAGCAAGAGGAAAACACAATTTCAATTAAAAACTTAAATTTGCTGTGTACATACATACACATAAAGGCAGTCGTCCATGAACTGGTGATCAGGCAGTAGTGGACAATTCCAACGAAAATGAACACATTTTGAAACAAAATGGCAACAAGTCGTACACCAGGAGATAAGAAATGCTGGAACGCTTGAGACGAAACAGTAACACAAAATCTAAAAAGTAGGAGTTGGGACACCGGTGTTGTAAATACACTGAGGAGACTGGCTGATTGGGAACAAGTGCGGCAGCTTAAAACAGGCAATATTAATCAGTGCAGGACAGAGAAATATGGAGGAAACACTAGTAAAGACAGAAATAAAACTAAAAAAGACACCAAGAAGGGATAAATTAAACAGAAAGTAACTTGAGACTGAACATAAACAAAAACCATGACATCAAATTAAAAAATTTAGTTTGACAACCTGATGTAGGAATCAAGGTTAGGATCTCCATGAAGTGAATGTAAGTCAACATAATGACGATGTGGAAACGTGACTCTGTGTGTGTGTGTGTGTGTGTGTGTGTGTGTGTGTGTGTGTGTGTGTGTGTGTGTGTGTGTGTGTGTGTGTGTGTGTGTGTGTGTGTGTGTGTGTGTGTGTGTGTGTGTGTGTGTGTGTGTGTGTGCAGCTGCTTTGTGATGGTTAAATTTAGAGTAGCCTAGTAGGACACTGATACTGTATAAGTACTCATATTAAAACTCATGATTAACCCTGCATTTTATGTTTTCATATTAAAAGAGCTTTAAGGAACAAGTTTATTTAACTAGAGCATGGGGCATCACTGCTGCTGGAATTAAAGGGCACAAGAGTTACATGACTCATTGGTCTGCTTGTAAAACCCACCATGACCTTTTTCTCTCTCTCTGTGTGTGTGTGTGTGTGTGTGTGTGTGTGTGTGTGTGTGTGTGTGTGTGTGTGTGTGTGTGTGTGTGTGTGTGTGTGCTACTGAGAAAAAAATGTTTTGTCTGATAAATGGAATGTGACCTTTTATGTTGTTACTGTAATATTGCATACATGTGGCATTTTATCAGAATTATTAAAGTTACAAAAGAAATGATAAACATTTGCTTATTTACCTGTTATTAATATGACCCAAATTTCTGTTTTATCTCTGTAGTCGGACAGTAACACCAGTTTCCTTCGAGCTGCCAGGGCTGGAAACATTGACAAAGTCCTTGAATTCCTGAAAAATGGGGTTGACATCAGTACATGTAACCAGGTAAGAAACTTTCACAACATTTGATTTTGTTTGAGTTCTTGTATGCAGTGACATTATTTTGAAGAGAGGTGATAAACATAAAAACAGTGACAGATTTTCAGGTTTTATGGAGTTATGTTGTTCAAAACTCCATCTTGTGTTTTTTCATTTAAAGTTTTAATATCTAAATATTTATTACAACTTTCCAGAACAGAATATAGCAGTTGTGTGAAATGATATCCAAAATCTGCTGTTTAGTGCTTCACAGCGGACACACAATGCAAGCTACTGTCAAACCTGCTCATGCTAACCTTCGCCCTGCTGTGTCATGGTGGCATCACACAACTGAGTTAGGTCGGCGAGTACCTTAACCTGCCATATTCCTTTTGCATACTCACAGCTACCCTCATAGCTACAATTACTCCCCTTCCCACCGCCACACCCATTCTTCCCCCCAATCTCAGCAGCTTTTGAAAAGGTCTATGCCTCCCCTGACAGCTGTTCTCATTCCCTCCCCATACTCGCCCTGTCCCACATTCCGCCGAAGGGGAGGGATTGGAGAGGTTAAAATATTTCCCCCTACTCCGCTGTCCTGTGTACGTCAGTGTGATTTACAGCAGTCACAAGACAGCTTAAAGGAGTGAGGCTACGTGAGCTTATGTGTTGTGTGTGTGCATGCATATCATTATTTTTTACTGTGTCATTGCTTGACTGTTATAGCTGGTTTGCAGCTATTAAAAGCCGACTGTTCAGCTCTACTGTTTGTTATCATGGGCACCATGGCTTCTGTTTTGTGCCCTGAGAGAAACCTGAATATAGAAAGCTGTGCACACTCAAATCTTCACATACACACAGACATCTATGTTTGCACACACACATACATCCTGTCCTGCAACAGGAGAGCCTGGCCCTAACAGGATTTCTCAGTGGTCAGATGATCAAATTTGAGACTTTGTCAGGTGACCAAAAAATGTAAGGGACATTTTTATACATATCCCACTTATGCCCTCATTATTTGTGTGTGGAGAGGCCAGTATACTGTGCAGTGAATGTAAATTTGGACCTACGTACAATAATTTTCTCAAAACACATATGAACATAAAATAATGTGTGCATCTTCCCATTTGTTCTTCCGGATTTGCCTGTGTTTCTGATTGCACGTGCTTAAATACATAATCATACATTCACAGATTCACACATCATTTCTAAGCTTTTTTCCACCTACAGATGTATATGCTGCAGTGACAGATAGGGATCTGTTGTGTCTTTACTTTTTTACTTGGAAATCTTAAGACATTGACAGTATGGTTAAGTTAACGGTCTTAATCATCACCGGTCTTAATTTCTGCTGGACGTGTATGGCAGCTGATGAGTGATGTCTCTACAATGATGTTGCTAAGTCAAAGCACAACAGACAGTGATATGACCGTGCTGGATGTGATGGCATGAGCCCAGGTATAATTCTTTTGAATGCTGCAATAAGATCACAAAAAAATCACAGAAATTCAGTGAATAAATGCATCTTTTCTCCAAAAACTTGAACGAATCATGGAAGAGTAGTCCATGTATTATCACAAAGCCATTATCTGATAATAAGTCATTAGAGTCAGTAGTCTGTTCATAAGAGCCTCTGTAGGCATAAAATCATATGAATCTAAAGAATGCAATCCGAATAATGTGACATTGCAGTCGAATAACCTAATTTCCTTTTTGCTTGTTTTAATGTGTTTCTGATTACTATTCACAATGTAGTCAAATACAGGAACTTTATCTCAGCATTTTTCATGTTTAATGTTATTCATGGTTTCTTTAAAAAGTCTATCCATGTGCAAAATGCCAAGAGAAACTGCAAATGCCACTAAGTCATGCACGAATTTTGAGTGTCACCCTTGGTGCTATATTCATTAATACCTGAAGAGTAAAAACCTAGAAAGCACGAAGAGAGTGGCAATAGCCAGAAACTGGCGCCAAGGGCAGAAGGCTGCCCAAGTTAGTAAAAGAGAGCGCGAGAGGTGTATTCCTAGCTTGCCAAAGCCACTGTCGTACTATGACTCTCCATTGCACAGATTTTATGAATGAGCTGTATAAATAAAGATGTAATGTTTTTTACAGATAATATTTGGTATCTTTAAGCTTTAGGATTTCAAAAGAGAATGAGCCACTACAGCTTATTCTACAGTTTAATGCAGTATCTCTATCTACTTGTATTTCCGTGTTAAGAGTGTGTATAAGACTCTCTTCACAATTAAAGGCCAGATTTTCCTTCTAATCTACTCAAAATTTTAATCCTTGGTGAGTAATATTACTCTGTAATCCGCATGCATTTACATTATTTCCTCCAAAATCTATCCCCCTATGACATTTGTGACATTTACATTGTTTGCGCCAACATCTTTCTCCTGTGATATTTGAGACCACATAGTAAGCATGGATGTTTATTACCATGTGTGATTATAACAAAGGTCAGCGGTCAAAGCAGCTTGAATGACAATCTGCGCTGGATGAAGCTCAACATTTTGTCTCCTGCTAGGGAAAGCAACAAAGTGCCGGGGATCACGATGTCCATTAGCTAAATGAAGCTTTTACGAACAACTGAGCTCAGAGGAAAAGGAGATTTAGATGTGGTTGTGTGACTGTGTCTGTGTGTGTGTGTTGTTGGATTTTCCTGTCTCTCCTGAAACATATAATGAAATGTGACTGAAAGTAAGATTATTTTTGCTGTGTCAGTGAGTCTACCATTTCAGAACTGAAGCATAAGTGAAGCTTGACTTTCTGCTTCTCAAATGTCAGCAATGAGCATCTGATATAGCCTAGACTATCTTTTTGTCTTTTCATCCGTTGCCAGTTCAGTGGAAAAAGTCACAGATGGACTAACTGCACACTGATTTAAAATATACTGGAGTGACGATGATATTAGAAGCTTTGGCCATGCGACCTGACAAACACAATATGCACCGTGAACATTGTGATGGTGATAATGTCACACACACACAAAAATCCATCCAGCAAAAACATATTAAAATTTAAAGTCTACTTATCAAAAGTGAGTGCATGCTATTATTAATCAGTTGCTGACCTTGCAGACCTGCGTGATGATGATTTAAGGGTTTTGGTTTTGGCTTGTTGACTTCACACACCGTGAGGAGCTTTCACACTTTTAGCGGTTGTGCTGTGAGAGCATATGTGACTATTTTACCGTGCTGCAGTGTGACCAACTCATAATCTGACATACATGAAACTGATCAAGAATGTGTCATGGACTGTCGATGGGTGGATCTCTGCAGATTTGATTAAGACACATAACAGACACTGGACGAGTGCCATTTGTGCCGCTTTACTCATAGCTCATTAGAAACAGTTTGCACAAACTGAAGGTATTTATGCCTTCTTAGGTTTTCTGGATGTGCTTTAGTGGTACGAACTATGTGTCATTTTTCATTCTTTTTTTAAGTCATGTCATAAATCACTCAGCCAGACAGTCACTGATATACTTTGGCCTTTGACGAATGCCCTTTTTTTAAATTTAAAGGTTGACATTTTCAGTTGGTTCTAAATATGATTATCTATGTTTGGGTGTGTGTTTGGGTTCCATCTATGACTGTGCAGAAATTTGAC
>VURO01045328.1:0-21507 GCA_015108175.1 Pelvicachromis taeniatus | reverse complement strand
ATAACATGTAAAGAAAAAAAATGTTTTAAAAAAAAAAAAAAAAAAAAAATCCCAAATCTATGCAAAAAGTTTCATTAAGTCAAATGCTTCTTTTCACAGAATGGCTTAACTCCACTACATGTGGCAGCTCATTATGACAACCAAGAGGTGGCGCTGCTGCTCCTGGATAAAGGTGCATCGCCTCATGCTACTGCAAAGGTTAGGCTGAGTTTTAAAGACAAAACAAGTCCATGAGAAGCTCACACTTGTTTAAATGTACTCTATTTCTGTCACCGTGTACATCTTCTTTCTTTCCTGTTTTCAGAATGGCTACACTCCTCTCCACATTGCAGCCAAAAAGAACCAGACAAACATTGCTTTAGCACTACTGCAGTATGGAGCAGAGACCAATGCTTTAACCAAACAGGGAGTCAGCCCTCTGCATTTGGCAGCTCAGGAAGGACACGCTGAGATGGCCAGCCTCCTGCTGGGAAAAGGAGCCCATGTGAACACAGCAACAAAGGTCACACAGAATCACAATTTTTATTCCATTTTGAAATGCAAAACAATAAAACACATGCACTCTACATACATAAAACTCTTTTGTTCTTAAATTGATTGCTCTATGGTGATGGTAATGTATCATTGCTTTGTGTTTTACAGAGTGGACTAACTCCTCTGCATCTCGCAGCCCAAGAGGACAAAGTCACCGTAACAGAAGTACTAGCCAAACATGATGCTAACTTGGACCAGCAAACCAAAGTACAGACATCCATGTGCATGACAAATTTAACAAGTATACACAAAAGAAAATTGTTACTAGTAATGAAAAGCTAGCAGTATGCTAATCTCTACAAGAATGTCCCTGTGTGAATGACAGTATGCCTTGCTTACTTTCTGTTTATTCGCTTTATGTTTACATGCTAATATTTAAGTGTATCATATGTATGTGCATGTAAATACCTGCCATACTGAGGCTTTTTAAAAACATAACAAAGTCTTCATCATACTTCATACATTCAGGAAGCATTAAAAGTCAGTGTAGTCCTTGCTTACAGCTGATCAGTTTTCATCTCTCCCCCTCGCTACAGCTTGGATATACCCCTCTGATCGTCGCCTGTCATTATGGAAATGCGAAGATGGTTAACCTCCTGTTACAACTAGGTGCCAGCGTCAACTCCAAAACCAAGGTCATATTTAAATCTTAAATTTGAAGCATGCAAGCTCTGTTTAACTTAAACTGCAGACACAGCGTGAAACAAAACTCAAATATGGCATCACTTTCATTTTAGTTTCTACTGTGGACTTAACAAAATTTTGTTGCCTTTTTTTAAACTTTTGTTCTGCAGAATGGTTACACACCACTTCATCAAGCGGCACAACAAGGAAATACACACATAGTTAATGTTTTACTACAACATGGGGCTAAGCCCAATACTACTACAGTGGTAAGACGCAATAGAGTCCAAGCATTTACTTTTAATCTGTGAAATATGTTGTGAAAAAGTTCTGATGGTACACTAATCTATATCCGTCTCTCTGTTAGAATGGAAATACCGCTCTGTCAATTGCGAAACGTCTGGGTTACATTTCTGTGGTAGACACACTGAAAGTCGTCACTGAGGAGGTCATCACGACCACAACTGTAAGCTCATGATTGCTTTAGCCTCTGGAAATGGAGCCAGGAAATGCTAAACTTAAACCTTACCTTTCTCTGTTTCGGTTGTCTATTTTCCTTGGCTGTGAATGGTGTCACATTAGACGGTTACAGAGAAACACAAACTGAATGTTCCAGAGACCATGACTGAGATTCTCGATGTGTCTGATGAAGAGGGTAAGTTACTTAAATGTAGAAAACAAGCATTTAGTGTGCTGCTCATCAATATCAAGCTCATTTTTATAGGCAAAAACTGATGCAATAAGTCGTGACTGAGCTTCGATAAAAAATTATAGCTCATTGTTTAAAAGTTGTAAAACAGTGTATTGTAGGTGATGTAGGTTTGGATCTTTTTGATCCCTGTATTACTTGCATAGTCAATGCATTTTATATGGCTATACATTTGTGCAGTTTATTGAATATTCTTCATAAGACTTAATATATCTATCTATATATCTCTATACATCCATACCGTGAGAGAGAGAGAGAGAGAGAGAGTGTGTGTGTGTGTGTGTATGTGTGTGTGTGTGTGTGGTAAACTATGAATTTCTGGTATGTTGGGAAGTTAGATAAGCTGAGAATTAAATAAGATATACAAAGGAGAGTTTTACACTTTTTAATCATTTGTAACAAGTGTTGGCATTTTTGTTGTATCTGTTTTCCAGGTGAGGACACAATGACAGGTGATGGAGGAGAGTATCTAAGAGCGGAGGACCTCCGCGAGCTGGGAGATGACTCTCTGCCAGGACATTATCTAGATGGTTTCAGCTATATGAGTCATAACTTGGACAGGTCAGAAACAGCACACATATATTGTATTTGACTAACATCTAAATTTGCTTACAGCAAACCTTCCTGATCTGCTGTTAGCCAAGTTCATCATCATAAGGAAAACCTAAGTAATGCAGATATATCCAGAAAAAGTCTGAGAAAATTCACCTTGGTTTTTCATCAGGCCCCAGCACACTCCCATTCACCAAAGTTTCCATCAAAGAGAAGTTCTCATTGAAGACCTGCTTACAAGTCACCAGGTGAGCGTAGTATCTGTAGTCTAATCTAATCTAATTAAGTATCTTTAGACACTTGAGGTGGGTTCAACCAGCCTGCTGATGCTTGTTGTTCTTTAGGTGTCAACACTGTCTAGAGAGCATGACAAGGACTCATTCCGTCTGAGCTGGGGTGCTGAACATCTTGATAATGTTGTGCTGTCCTCCAGTCTGCTACATTCTGGGTATAAACACACACACACAGAAAAAGTCATAATCCTTTCTTTTTAGAGAAAATCCAAATGTCAGGTCTTAATTCAGTTGCAAACTCAACATCACGTTCCCATTATGTCTGGAAATACTGAGGGGTTTTTTTAAACCCACAATTTATAAAGTCCACAAGATGCCATAAACATTTTGTGGACATTAAATCAGCTTAGGGTGCACACTTTATCTAAATTTCTTGTGTAAATTATCCACAATCAAAAGCAGAATTGTCTTTAAAGTCAGGTACAGTTTAATTTTGCATGGCATCTCTTATAGAAATAATAAATAAATCTCATCTTTGGAAATTCACCAACCTGTTTATGGTAGCAGTGCCCTCTAAAGGCACATTGACTTCAAAGTGAAATCAATTTTTTTTTTACACTTGTAGCATTTAATTTCAGAGTGAGCTTGGATATTAGAATTCAAACTATAGGCTCCATCTTTATACGCAAAGTTGTACATCTTGGATAAACAGGCTATGTGGGCGTTTCTAACTGGATCTTCTCTGAATTTTGCTTTGTGTACAGTATGTGCAGCATGTCAAAGGACTGGCTGAAATTGATTTATTTTAATGATTTGCTTAAACTCAAAGCAATCTGCCATTGTAGCTTACTTTTTGTTTCTAATTTAGTTTACTTGCTGATATAGTCACCAAAGTGGGTGCTCTTTGAAGTTGTTAATGTGTTAAGTTTGACACAAAATGGCATCTCAGTGCTTTTCAAGCCTTCATTTCAGTAAATCTTTCTGCTGTTTGTAGCTGTCCTTCAGCTTATATACCTCCTGCAACAAATTATCAAATATTCTGCTGCTTGTGCTGGCTAATGCACTACTACAAGGATTGTCATTATATTCTGAAATAGATATTCCATCTTTTACATGTCCTTATTTCTTTCTGGTGTACTTTTGGTGTATTTTTCATGCTTTCACATGTGTCTTCTCTACTTCTTTTATTTTTGCTGCTGTGTAATTATCTGTCTGGTCAGGTTTTCTCACTTTTACTCATTCTTTTTTTCTCTCTTTCTCTTTTGTTTATTTTCTTGTTGCTTCGATGTGCATTCTCTTATCTTCTCTGTGACTGTGTGTGTGTGTGTGTGTGTTGCTTTTGTATTCTGCTTCTAGCCGTTCCTCACCATGCCTAGACCATGACAACAGCAGGTGAAAGTCTTTATTTTGTCTATTTTCTTATCTTCTTTGTGCCTTTACTTCATTTTTTGTCACTTTTGAATGATTTTCTCATTTCCATCCTGGCTTATTCATAATAAATGCCTTTACATTACCTGAAATAACTGATAATCATATCCTTAATGCAGCTCTAGCTTTTCTAATCTTGGTGATCTATGGAGACAAAGTCCCAGTGTATCAGTCATTCATAATAAATTATGAACTAAATTTGGTAGTCCTTAAAGAGTAATGGTCTTTTGTACTTTTCTTCCTCCTGCTGTCAACAAATCGCAAAAATCAATGTCTTGTTGGCTTTAGATTTAATATCTTTCCATTCCAAGCCATTCATTGCAGGCTTTGCCCTGTTTTTAATGCAATTTAATGATATCAGTTCATAACACATCTTGTGTCCTGACCAGATGTCTTGCAAGTTAAACAATTAAAGCAGAATAAAACCAAAAAAGTGTTTCTACAGGATAAAGTGATATTTATTGGCACATATTTGTTATTAATGTCTCTACTCAGGTTACAAAGTAGCCCCTTTCTTTTCCCTTTAGTTGATTCAGTTGCCTCGTCAGCATGGAGATTTATAGATTGACAAAACATTTGCATCTTTATTTATTTGAATGTCTAGAAACCAATTCGTCCAATTCTGGTGCCTTTTCTTTAGCTTCCTGGTCAGCTTTATGGTAGATGCCAGAGGTGGAGCTATGCGTGGTTGCCGTCACAATGGTTTGCGAATTATTGTCCCACCAAGAAAGTGCTCGGCCCCGACACGGGTGACTTGCAGGCTGGTGAAGAGGCATCGTCTGGCCTCTATGCCACCTATGGTAGAGGGTGAAGGGCTGGCTGGTCGCGTTATAGAAGTGGGACCCACTGGAGCCCAGTTCTTGGGGTAAGTTTGGTTGTGTGTGTGCGTGTGTGTGTGTGTTTGTGTGTGTGTGTGTCTGCACGCATCTACTAACAGTTTGTGTACTTGCTTGTGGTTTTGTAGTACCTTGTATACGTGTGCTTCAATAGTCGTGTGGTGTGTTCATACTTTCTTCTTCACTCCCCCTCTGTGCTGCGTATGGATCAGTAAGCTCCACCTACCTACAGCTCCACCCCCTCTGAATGAGGGTGAGAGCCTGGTCAGTCGCATCCTGCAGCTGGGTCCTCCAGGAACCAAGTTCCTCGGGTAGGACCATGTGAGGGTGATACCCAACCACCCTCGAATCCTGGTTACACGCCCACTCGTGTTTTTCCCTTGTCCTAAAATTTGATCTTTTTTTTTGTTTTTCATGATATATATATATATTTATTTTTTTTAGTGCTTCTTTTCTTTCTTTCAAGAGAAGCACAGCTTTACCAACTGACCTGTTATCTTATACTGTTGAGTTTTCTTCATGCTTCCCACAAGCACCTATCTCCCCAATCATGTTTCTAGTTGGATTGTGGTCCTGATGTGAAATAGATGTTTTTTTATGTTCATACTTTGTGTTTTGAAATCAATTTTAACTGAGTTTTTTTGTTTTCTTTCTTTGTAAAATCATTCACATGTCAACCTAAACACTAAGCTATCATTGATTTTCCTCTGAAGTCAGTGCTGAAAAGCATTGAGTAGCATTAGTCCAATTTGTATTTGCTTTGTCATACCTTTTAGGCCTGTGATTGTAGAGATCCCCCATTTTGCTGCTCTGCGGGGCACAGAGCGGGAGCTAGTGATCTTAAGGAGTGAAACAGGAGAGAGCTGGAAGGAGCACCACTGTGACTTCACTGAAGAGGAACTGAACCAGATACTTAATGGCATGGATGAAAGTAAGGGATCTGAACTGGCCTGAGATGTATAACCATGATTGATAAGTTGATATCTAAAAGCGTTTTATATAAAACAATACATGAATGCCATAAAACAAGCAATACTAGAGCAGTAGAGTTGTCTCATAGATTTTAAAATGCTAGTATGATAGTGTGAAGCACAGGAAGTAAATAATAAGGGGGGAAAATAAAGCACTGACTTTATGTGTTTTTTTTTTTCACAGAACTTGATTCCCCTGAGGAACTTGAAAAGAAAAGAATATGTCGCATCATCACCAGAGACTTCCCGCAGTATTTTGCGGTTGTGTCAAGGATAAAGCAGGACAGTCATTTGATTGGTCCAGAGGGTGGGGTCCTCAGTAGTACTCTTGTGCCCCAGGTCCAGGCTGTATTCCCTGAAGGAGCCCTTACTAAGAAGATTAGAGTTGGGCTTCAGGTGTGTACATTCCTTGACTAGTACACGAACAGAATATCCAAAGTATGGCTATAAGGAATAAAAATATCAATACATATTGCCACATATCTTGTCCCAGGCTCAGCCTATTGATGTTGACATGGTGAGAAAGATTCTTGGTAATAAAGCAACGTTCAGCCCAATTGTCACATTGGAGCCAAGGAGAAGAAAGTTCCACAAACCCATCACAATGACGATCCCAATTCCCAAGAGCTCCAACAGTGATACAACATTCAGTGGGGAGACCCCAACTTTACGTTTGCTTTGTAGTATTACAGGTAAGTATCTATAAATAAAATAAAACCCTTTGTTTTAGAAAGAAAACATCTCGGATGATTTTAAGGTACACCTAATTGGATGACATAATGAAATGCTGAAATCCTTAATTATTGCTCAGGTTTTGTTTGTTTCTTGTGCAACTGCTGTTTTTGTCACAATTTTATGAAGATTTCTATGTTAAATCTCAATATAAAGCCCTTTAGTCAATCTTTGATATTTTTCTTTGTCTGCTATTAAAAGAAATGACTTGATTTAATGGATGTAATTTATCAGACCCTCTTGGTGTTGGGTGTATCTTGTCATAACTCCAGTGAAAAGACAAATCCTGACTAAAGATTAAAAAATATTGAGTGAAGCATTTTCAGAGGTTGGGTAACAAATCATCGGTTTATATTTCAGGTGGTACCACTCCTGCCCAATGGGAGGACATCACCGGCTCCACGCCTCTCACTTTTGTTAACCAATGTGTTTCCTTCACCACAAATGTGTCAGCAAGGTAAATCCTTTATTTGTTGGTAGATGACGACTCACAATTGCAGTCTTATGATTGAAGGTTTGCACTGTGATACATGTTTATGCTTAAATTTTTACCTAGTGATACCTATCTAAAAGTGTCATTCATTTGTAGATTCTGGCTAATAGACTGCAGACAGAGCCTGGAGTCTGTTGGTTTTGGCACTCAGGTCTACAGAGAAATCATCTGTGTCCCATACATGGCTAAGTTTGTCATTTTTGCTAAGACACTTGACCCCATTGAGGCTCGCCTGCGGTGTTTCTGCATGACAGATGACAAGATGGACAAAACCTTGGAACAGCAAGAGAACTTCACTGAAGTTGCCCGCAGCCGAGATGTTGAGGTGCAGTCTAATACTGGGGAATAAATAAGACAACTCAAATTGTGTGAACGGGTTTATCTAAAGCTGGTTAGACAGTAATTGAGTTGATGTACTTGGTGAAGTGGGTAAAGATTTTAATGCCGACGCAGGTTATTGCTGAGTGATTCTTATTAATATTGGTTCTTCTTCAGATCTGGAAAGAAATTGAACAATGTTTTCAAAGAATTTTTGCTTCTTTTGAGCAATGGAAAAATTAAGATTTGTCATATCCTGAAACAGGTGCTAGAGGGGAAACCTATATTTGCTGACTGCTTTGGAAACCTTGTGCCTCTTACCAAGAGTGGGCAGCACCATGTGTTCAGTTTCTATGCCTTCAAAGAGAACAGACTGGCCCTCTTTATTAAAGTATGACTTAATCTATTAAAATATACAAAATGTTTACTTTTTTACTCAGAAATTCACAAATCTAAAAATATGTAAGTCAGAGACGTCTTTTTTTCCAAATATGAGCAGATTCGAGACACAGCACAGGAGCCATGTGGTCGATTGTCTTTTACCAAGGAACCACGCACGTACCGTAGTCTTAATCTCAATGCAATCTGCAACCTAAACATCACCCTTCCACCATACTCAAAGGTCAGTTTTTAAATATTTTATCATGTATTCATGCTAGGTTATTTTAATTTTAACCTTTAAACTGCTGCGTTGCTGATTTCTCCTAATTTTTATTCTTGTTTTAGGAGTCTGATTCAGACCAAGATGCAGATGATGAGGTAAATAACGTTTGTTTATTTTAGTCTATAGCAAAGAAACCTAGATGGTATAAATTAGGTTGGAACTTACTGTGATTTCATTTCTTTCTTTTTTTCAGAGTGAGAAGAGTGACAAGAAATGTAAGTTGTTATTTTGGTATTTGTGCTTTATTAGAAGTTAGTTTTCTTGTATATTTTGCACAATAGACCATGGAATGCATGAATTTCTATCATGCATTTTAGATATAAAATGAAATTTTATAAAATGCATGAAATTCATGCATTGAGACATCAAAAATATTTTCAATAGTAATAGGCCTGTATATTATATCATAGTTAAGCATTAATGCATCACAACATTAACTTGAGATTACTGGTCATAAATATTTAGAAGTATTAATTAAAAAATTTGCCTGTTTTGTACTAACTACTAATGACTGCTACTAACATTGTATGCAGTTACATGTTTGTAACTGGAGGATATGCTATGGCTGCAATACTTTATGTTCTCTTTACTCCAAACTCCACTTTCCTATCATTTCAATTTTCCGCTATATATATTTCTTTCATTAATTTCATACAAAGGTCAAAATTTTATTTTTTTATATATATATATCTTCTCAAAATTGTTTGATTCTCTAGATATTTGTGCTTGAAGTTAATCTTAACTTACAGATAAATATGTTTTATGATAATGATATTTTTTATATAAGAAGCATTTTTTACACATTATTTTAAATCTCACTGGTTGTACCAATAACATGTAAAAACTGTTATTCACAGAAAACAAACATATCATGTCGTTTGTCCTAGATTACAAGCCAATTTATTATTATATAATTCATGTTATATGATTTTCTTTAGTCACTGATTTTTCTTTTGTAGTTTTATTTCTTTAAATTAAATAATTTATTTTCTAAGTTACTTTCATTCACTCACTGAAATCTAGTTTACATTGTTTTACCTCAGGATTTTTATTTTCTGTATATGCTGTCATGTCACAAAATGATTGCTTTCTAGCAGTAAAAACTTGTAAGCTATAATATTTAATAATAGTGAACACATCAAATAGAGTTTAAATGCTAAATTTAACAGTATTTTATACTAACTAACATTAATATCTATTATGTTGCTTACAGTTAGCAAGTTTTAGAAAGAGATTAAAACAAGTCAAGTAACAGAGATTCTATTACCTCACATTTTCTCTCAAATACGTTTTTTTTTTTAATTCAAAGTTTATTATTTAAAAATGTTTTATTTGTTGGCAAACATGACTATAATAGTAACAATCTTGAGAAGTTTTGTTTGTCTGTTTTCAGTCCTTCTTGTACCTTTGTTCCATATGTAAGTTTATCTGTTTCATTTAGTTTTTTGTTTATCTTGCAATTCGTTTTTTAGTGCATAGTCAAATGATATAGATTATTATGGTACTTGTTTACATTCTATTCATTTCGTTACTCCTCTTGGCTTTGCTTATGCTGTTGCTTCTCTACCTCTCTTCAAATGTCTGGGGAATACTTTGTCTTCGTTGGTCTTCTTTTTGAGACTTCCTTATTCTCTGCCTTGTCATCTTCTAACTCTGTGAACTGAAGATGGATTTTTGATGGCATTATCTTGATGACAGTTTTCTGATGTCTCTCTCCCCCACTTCATTTGTCCCTTATGTTCTGTACCCTTTTTGGTTCTGAAATATTTTTCACCGAAGATGATGAATCTGAATCGACGGAGACATTCTCCTTAAGAACTAATCAACCTCTTGACCCTGCAACCCTTGCAAGCCCAGATCTCCTGTCAGACACAACAGATGTCAGAATGTCTGCTGTCTTTACTCCAGATATATTTGAAGAGAGAGCTGGAACTAATAAATTGGAAGAAAGAGAATCTGTGGCCACTGTAGAACAGTTCAAAGACAAAGTAGAAAAGGCTGGTGAAATTAATGACTGGACAAATGTTAGTAAACAGAGAGGACAACAAACTGATGCTATCAAAGATAAATTTTTACTCTATGGGGCCAACGCCCTTGAAGAACCAGTCATAAAGAACATTGACATTGAGAAACAAAGTTTAAGTAGATCTTACACAGATGTGAGAGACATCACATCGCTCTCCCCCTCTATCACAGAGACAGAAAAATGCCTTGGGCAGAAATCTGCTAGGACATGTGGTTCTCAAGAAGATCTTGTCATTGAAAAGCGTGCTGGCAAAAAACACCCTCCAGATATCAAGAAACCTATTCGGAAAAAACTTAGAGACAGATTGCGTTCTGGATGTAGCAGTTCTGAGGGAGAGTTGGAAAGAGTGAGCTCTGAGGAGTCTTTAGATGGTGATGCTATTCTTAAAGAGAGCAGCCTTTTATCCACCCAAGTTGTTGATCCGCCAGCTTCTCCTTTGGTGGTTGAGACACCTATAGGATCAATAAAAGACAGGGTAAAAGCTTTACAGAACAAAGTTGAAGAGGAAGAAGTGCAAAAAAGTGCTAAAGTCTTTACATACGATGGAAAATCTTCCGTTACCGCAAAGAAAATGGAGGAAGCTATGCCAGAACTTCCCAGAGTTCCTAAGTCACCTAGATCTCAGACAGAAAGATTAGAGGAAACTATGTCAGTGAAGGAACTGATGAAAGCTTTCCAAACTGGGGAGGACCCATCAAAGAGCAAATCTGGGCTTTTTGAACACCACTCCTTGCAGTCTTCTTGTATTTCCACATTGATTTCTGAATCACCAGATTCAGAAACAATGCATGATGTAGAACAAATTCCCACACAGGAGCCAAAATCACAAATCCAAACTCAAAGGCCCACGATTTTCCATCAACAAAGTAGTGTGAAGAAAGGTGATCAAAAAGACATCAAGGATGAACAAGCAAACTTAATCACCTGTCAAGAATCACAGTTCACTTCAGACAGTGTTTATATTGAAAAAATGGTTAAATTTAGTGATACTGTTCATGATGTAGATGATGAAAGTGTCAGCCCATTGCAAGAGGTATCAAACTTGTCAGAGAAGGAGGGATTCTCTGTGAAACATCTGATAAATACATTCCAGATTGGGCAAGATGATCAAAAAGGTAAAGCGGGGCCTTATTCAACACTAATATTAGACTCTAATGATTCTGAAGAAAGAGATACCACTGAACAAAGTCCTACACAGGAGCCAGAATCACAAAGCCAATCTCAAAGACCCACAGTTTTCCATTCAAAGAGTGATGCTGATGTACATGGCGTCATAAAGACAGACACGGATGATCAATCACAAATTTTAATCAATCCGGAACCACAGTTAATTTCAGACAGTTCCCTTTTGAGAAAGACAGTTACATTTGCTGACACAGTTCAGTATGATGCTGTTAGCCCACAGCAAGATGTGCCAGAGTTTTCAGAAAAGCAGACTGTGTCTGTTAAGGAGCTGATGAAAACATTCCAGTCTGTAAAAGACCCCTCAAAATCTAAAGTGGGACTTTTTGAACACAAACCTGTGGCTTCCTCTATTTCAACATTAATATCCCATTCAAGAGATTCTGCAGAGATACAGAGTACTGAACAAAGTCCTACAAAACAGGCAAATTCTCAAATCCAAAGTCAGACCCTCACAAATGTACACAAACAGAGTGATGATGCCAAGCAATATGGCCAAGCAGAATTGGTTGATCAACCAGTAACATTAATCAAAGAGGAATCACAGATAGTTTCAGATATTCCTTATGGAAAATCACTAACATTTGTAGATACACTTCAGGGTGATCAGTTATGTCTTAGTGAGGGGCCAAAGATGTTACATAAAGATGCCATGTCTGTGAAGGAGCTGAGGAAAACATATGAGTCTGAGAAAAACCCTTTGAAGAGTAAAGTTGGAGCAGTAGAGTCAGAGTCAGGGATTAAGTGGAGTGAACACAGTCCCAGAAATGAGCCAGAATTGCAAACCCAAATGCAGAATATCACAACTTTCCAACCCCAAAGAGATGTGAAGGATTTAGAAGCCCAAACTGGCTCAACTCTACAGACTCCTGAGGGTTCACAACAAATGTCAGATGTTTCTTGTTTTGGCGAAACAATAAAAAATGCTTATGGAATTCAGTTAGATGACAGAAGGGTTAACTCTTGGAGTGATGAGTCAGAGTTATCAAGAAGGATAATGCAACTTGAAGAACCGGCTATTGGAAAGAGTATATCTGATGATACACAGATTAGCCCTGATCGCAGACCTTCTGAGGACTTTAGTGCTGACATAAAAGCTGAGCTGGAGGAAAGTCCAAAGTATCAGCAGTTCAAGCAAACAGCTTCAGATGTCAGACATCAACTTGAGACACCAGAAGAGGAGAGCTTTTCTCAGGATTCTGATACTTATTTTGAGGAAGACATAAGTCCCAAGTATCTTGAGAGTCACAAACATAAAGGCATGGATAAATCCTCAGAGACTAGTGTTATTAGGACATATCACTCCAGCACTGGTGAGAGAGACAGTTCTGAAGGACTCATGTCAGGACTGAGCAATGAAAGCCATTCTTACTCTACTAAAAAAGATGGAACGTACATTATACCATCAGAGGAAGATCAAATCCACGTAGAGATAGAATCATCTAGTCAGGCTGATGTAATTAGAGAGAAAGAACTCACACCAACTTTAGTAACTGAAACTCCATTTGAGGAGGTTTGCATTGACCAAAAGGTCCATCAACAATCGTATGAGCAATCTGCAAAACCAAAGAAGATGGCAGGGATGCTATCCCTGCTGAACAGTGACCTGGATCAATACCTCAAGGACAAGCCAGTGAAAAGTGAGAATGCAGAGGAGGTTGTTGTTCAGGAAAACTTTGAACAAGTTATTCACACCAAAATACATCAGTCTTCTAGTGCTGACATGAAGGATGAGATTAATGATGAACAGACACAGATTGATGTGGCTGAAGTAAAAGAACTAACACCAAGTTCTATATCAGAGACTCCATTTCAAGAAACTTGCATTCAGAAAAGCTTAAGCCTACAACAGTCTTCAACAGAAAAGCAATCTACATCTGAGAAAAATATGTCTGGCCTGTTGTCACTTCTGAATAATGACTTAAATCAACATGTTCAGGAAAAGCCAATGCCAGTACAATCTGAACCAGAAGAAGAGCTAGTCCATGAAAGTTATGAACAAATTGTATTGTCAAGTAATGATTTACAGGACAAAATAGGTGACGAGGAAAATGAAGTCCTGCAGACTAATGTAATTACAGAGAAAGGACTCATACCAACTTCTGCAAGTGAGACTTCATTTGAAGAAACTTGCACTGAGAGAAACATAAAACAACAACAATCTGCAAGTGAGAAGAATATGTCAGGCTTGATATCACTTCTTAGCAGTGACCTAGTTCAACATTTGAAAGAAAAGTCAGTGACAATACAATCCCAACCACAGGAAGAGCTAGTCTATGAGAGGTTCCAGCAAGTCATATTGGCACATGATAATTTGGAGGACAAAATAGAGGGAGAGTCAAGTGAAGACATTCAGACAGATGTAACTGGAGACAGAGAATCGGTGTTGGAAAGTCCATTCCAAGAAGTTTGCATAGAGAGAAAGGCACACCACCAGCAATCTACATCTGAAAAAAATATGTCTGGCATGTTGTCACTTCTTAGTCATGACTTAGATCAGCATCGTCAGAAAAAGTCTGTGGTAGTGCAATCTGAACCAGAAGTGGATGTAATCCATGAGAGCTGTGAACAAACTATAGTGAAAAGCAACGATTTACAGGTCAAAATGGAAGAAGAAACAAATGAAGAGCTTCAGACTGGTGTAATTAGAAAGAAAGAATTCACAGCAACCTTGGTATGTGACACTCCATTCCAGGAGGTTTGCATAGAGAAAAAGGCACAGCACCAGCAATCTACGTCTGAGAAAAATATGTCTGGCATGTTGTCACTTCTGAGTGATGACTTAGATCAACATCTGAAGAAAAAGCCAATGTCAATACAGTCTGAACCAGGAGAAAATCTAGTCTGTGAGAGTTGGGAACAAATTATAATAAAAAGTAATGATTTACAGGTCAAAATAGGGGAAGAGCCAAATGAAGACCCACAGACTGGTGAAATTATAAAGAAAGAGCTCACACCAACTTCAGTAACTGAAACTTCATTCCAGGAGGTTTGCACTGACAAAAAGGTACATCAACAATCCTATGAGCAATCTGCAAAACCAAAAGAGATGGCAGGGATGTTATCCCTCCTGAACAGTGACCTTGATCAGTACCTCAAGGACAAGCCAGTGAAAAGTGAGCATGAAGAGATTGCTGTTCAGGAAAACTTTGAACAAGTTATTCACACCAAAATACATCAGTCTTCTAGTGCTGATATGGAGGATGAGATGAATGCAGAGATAGATGAACAGACACAAATTGATGTGGCTGAAGTAAAAGAACTCACACCATGTTCTATATCTGAGACTACATTTCAAGAAACTTGCATTGAGAGAAACTTAGACCAACAACAGTTTACAACTGAGAAGAATATGTCAGGTATGGTATCACTTCTTAGCAGTGACCTAGTTCAACATCTGAAAGAAACGTCATTGACAATAAAATCCCAACCACAGGAAGAGCTAGTCCATGAGAGGTTCCAACAAGTCATATTGGCAAGCGATACTTCAATAGACATGATAAGGGGAGAGTCAAGTGAAGAGCTTCAGATGGACGTAATTGAAGACAGAGAACTAACACCAAGTTCAATGGTGGAAACTTCATTCCAAGAAGTTTACATAGAGAGAAAGGCACAGCACCAGCAATCTACATCTGAGAAAAATATGTCTGGCATGTTGTCACTTCTTAGTCATGACTTAGATCAGCATCTTCAGGAAAAGTCTGTGGTAGTGCAATCTGAACCAGAAGAGGATGTAGTCCATGAGAGATGTGAAGAAATTATCTTGTCAAGTAATGATTTACAGAATAAAATGGACGGTGAGGCAAATGAAAACCTGCACACTGATGTAATTAGAGAGAAAGAACTCGTGCCAACTTTGGAAAGTGAGACTCCATTCCAGGAAGTTTGCCTTGAAAACAAGGTACAATATCAACAGTCATATGATCCATCGACAAAGCCAAAGATGTCAGGCATGCTATCCCTGCTGAACAGTGACTTGGATCAGTACCTCAAGGACAAGCCAGTGCAATGTGAGCATGCAGAGCAGGTTGTTGTTCAGGAGAATTTTCAACAAGTTATTCACACCAAAATACATCAGTCTTCTAGTGCTGATAAGGAGGATGAGATAGGTACACCGATGCACGACCAGACACAGATTGATGTAGCTGAAGTAAAAGAACTAACACCATGTTCTGTATCAGAGACTCAATTTCAAGAAACATGTATTAAGAGAAATTTAAAACAACAAAAGTCTACAAGTGACAAAAATATATCAGGCATGGTATCACATCTTAGCAGTGACCTAGTTCAACATTTGTCAAAAATACCAGTGAAAATACAATCTCAGCCACAGGAAGAGCTAGTCAGTGAGAGGTTCCAACAAGTCATAGTGACATGTGATAATTCGGAGGGCAAAATAGAGGGAGAGTCAAATGAAGACCTAAAGACAGATGTAATTGGAGACAGAGAATCGGTGTTGGAAACTCCATTCCAAGAAGTTTGCATAGAGAGAAAGGTGCACCACCAGCAATCTACATCTGAAAAAAATATGTCTGGCATGTTGTCACTTCTTAGTCATGACTTAGATCAGCATCTTCAGGAAAAGTCTGTGGTAGTGCAATCTGAACCAGAAGAGGATGTAGTCCATGAGAGATGTGAACAAACTATAGTGAAAAGCAACGATTTACAGGTCAAAATGGAGGAAGAAACAAATGAAGAGCTGCAGACTTATGCAATTGGAGACAAAGAAATACCAAGTTCAGTGATGGAAACTCCATTCCAAGAAATTTGCATAGAGAGAAAGGTGGACCACCAGCAATCTACAACTGCGAAAAATATGTCTGGCATGTTGTCACTTCTTAGTCATGACTTAGATCAACATCTTCAGGAAAAGTCAGCAGTAGTGCAATCTGAAACAGAAGAGGAACTAGTCCATGAGAGCTTCAAACAAGTTATAGCAATAAAGGATTTCAAACATGAAACTGATGCTTTATCTCCTGAAGATAAAATGACATCCCCAGGAGATACAATTTTTGACAGTGTGGATATCACTAATAAACAACCTTTGGAAAGTGGTTGGCACCCATGTTCTAAAGAAGATGAAGGCCTGAAGAGTTTTTCACCTGAGGAAATTAAAACCTTAACAACAGAATGGATTGTGGATGAGAAGTCATATGCAGATGACTGTAAAAGTAACCATGAAGATGTTAATGTTGCTGTCTCTGATTCTGTTCTCAAGACACATCTTTTGCAACTACCAAGTAGTTTTAATACACTACAGCGACCAGCTGATTTAGAAAATCTAAACACTGTTGTATTTGATGACCCAGCTAATGAGTCATGTCATGAAGATTCACTAGAGGCTAGTCCTCTTGTGGAGGATAAATCATCACAGAAATCCCCTGATTCAATTGAACCAAGCCCTACGAAAGAATCTCCTTGTCCAGACTCTCTTGAGGGAAGTCCTACACAGTCAAACAATGCAGAAGTTAAGATCCCAGCAAAGACTGCTGTATATGAGGATTACGCTTCCCAGCTCAGAGCATGTTTTGCTTATGACAAAAATATTTACTCAGATGAATGCGAGCATGTTGAGCAAGATAACAATCTTGAGACAACTGAAATACACATTGAAAATAAAGAAGACAAATATTGTGAATCCACAGAGAGAGAAACTCATGGTGAGAGTCTTCACATGTTTATAAGGCAAGACTGTTTTGACACAGAAGAAAGGGAGGTTGATGGCACCAATAAAAAGTTTACACCAGAAGAGGAGATGTTTAAAATGGCTGCAAAGATCAAAACATTTGAGGAAATGGAACAGGAGTCAAAACTGCGGCGAGAAAAATCTTTTGATGCTATTGTACTACCAGAAACAAATGATCAGGAAAATGGTGAGGTTGGCCCTGTTTCACAGTCTGTCCCACAAGATACAATAGAGAAAATAACAGAGAAATGTGTGACAGAAAGCACTCACACACCCGAGGAGGCAACAAATATTACTTTTAATAAGAAGGAAGAAATTCAGTCAGATCCTAAAAGTACTCACTCAGTTGACAGTTCACTGGGTTTAACTGCAACTCCAGATGAAACTGATCAAAAAGGTGAGTACTCTGTGCCACACAAAGATAAAGACACTATTGGAGGTGCAGTCACTGACATTCCTTTTTCTGGCTCAGATGAACATCATTTAAATGATGACAAAGAAGTTGGATCAGCATTTACAATTGACTCAGCTTCAGTCAGCCAACCTCAGACTACACTGTGTACTAAAGAAGAAGAATTCGTTGTAGAGTGTGAGGGTCTTTGCATTTCAGAGGACAGCAAAACACCAGAAAAAACACCAGGTGATAAAAAAAACCCTGATCCATTTCAGTTTCAAGAGGGAAAGCTATTTGAAATGACCAGAGGTGGAGCTATTGACATGACAAGAAGCTTTGATGAAGAAAGGGAAGCATATGCATTTTTTCATATTGGGGAACATCCAGTTGATGAAGTTGTCCTAGAAGAGACTGAGCACTCTCAATCAAAGTCTTTAACTTTACAGATGAGTGATTCTGATGTAACCCATCAAGAAACCCCAAATTCATATTTGACTCATGGTACCAGTGACAAAGTATCTGGGACCGATTTTGAAACGGTCATCGTGTCTACAAGTGGAAAATCACAACTTGAGAAGCCACTTACTAAAGTTGAAAGTGCCAACTCTAGCTGTGCTTTAGACAATAAAAGCCTTGAAAGTCTCGGTCTAAGCTATCTAGACTCTACCATAGCTGATCTTCAGTCAGACATGTCCACAGTCGCTCATTCATTCTACTCAGACCAGAGCCATGATTTCTCAGACTCTTCCCCTGATGATGATGATGATGATGACGTTGAGGAGGAAGAAGACCAGCAGTCAGTCATAGAGATAGCCTTTTCATCTGGTCAGCCTAGCGTGCCAGCATATAATCAGGACTCACCCGCACCTTTGACAAAACCAGCCACGGCAGTTAAGCGAGATGGTAATTATAAAAAACCCAAGAAAGGCACGCAATCATCTCAAGTTCAAGGAGAAGTAGAAAAAAAGCCCACCTTAGCCTATAGGACTAGATCTGAGGCTAGTGACATAAATAAATCTTCTGTTAAAGACAGCAGGAGTTATTCTGACGGTAGTCAGTCCACTAATACAACTGACCTTTCCCCTTCCAAACTTACTGTAATGACGCAAGCAAAAGCTTTACCTCATATGATCTCCACATGCTCTTCTCCAAGGAAAGACAGCCAACTCTCCAAGACTATAGAAACATCTATTAGGTCTTCTTTGGATACCGATGATCTAAGTAGCGCTAGTCACAGGAGCCCAGATTCTGTTATCTTCACATATGACATTCCTGCTTCACATAGTTCAGGTTCTGATGGCAGTAGAGTAGAGCCAACAGAGCATTTGTCTTGTGAGACAGAGGATGTATTTGAATCCAGGCCTGCCTGGAATGAAACAGTGGAAACTCAGATGCAGAGAATCATCGATGACCAAACTTCAGAATGTACGGCAGGTATGGCCAGACTCACAGTGGGTTGTTACATTCTTATCTCTTCTTCTCAGCTGCAAGAGCCTTTTCCCTCTTCCCAAGAACAATATCAGCATTACTCATTTTGCATTGCTTTCAAATGTTGTGACTTGTCTTGCACAGTTTAGTGTCTGCGTATGTGTATGTGCGTATGTGTGTCCCTATGTGTATATTTTGTCTTGCGCATGTAAATTACTTTCCCATCTGTGTTTGTGAATTTGCAATCTCAAGATTGAATGGCCATGTTGGCAAAAGAAATAGTCAAAAAAGTTTTAATGAGGACTTATTGATTATAGATTGACTGATTATTATATAAGAATATTGTCTGTACTAATAATACAGCTTTACTAATATCAACATAATGAAAAGCAGATCTATAACATTACTTATACTATTAATTGAAAAGCATGATGTGCTGACTGTGACTAGTCATTTGTAAGAAAACATTCATTTGTATCAATCTTCAACATTTATGTTATCATCTATGTCATTTTCACAGATCTACATTTATTTTACAGCCTATAGCATATAATCCTCGTGAAATATTATTTTACATATGTAAAAAAGAATTTACTCACTTTAGGAGTTGTTAACATTTAATGTGTGGCTATGGTGGCATTTTTTTTAGTTGATTGGCAGGAAGATGCTGACAGGAAAGAGGAGACATTAGCTATCATTTCAGATCTTCTTGGCTTCAGCTGGACTGGTAAGGTGTCAAATTATACAATTAATTTTAAGTTTTATATTTTAAATTTTAAATATGCAATGTATTTTAAGCAGAGGCTGTATTTACTGCATTTTTCAAATGTTATTTTAACTTTAACTCATCTATTCATCATCAGGAACAGGTGATATTATACATAATTCAACTCTTTTGTTATTTTATTTGTTCTCCACCTCTCAAGAACTTGCAAGAGAACTGGAATTCAGTGAAGATGACATTCAGCTCGTGAGAACAGAGAATCCTAATTCCCTCCAAGAGCAAAGCCATGCTTTACTGCAGCGCTGGGTTGAACGTGAGGGCAAACATGCCACAGGTCCATAGCATTTTGTCCTGCCAGATTTGACCTTATGAAATTATTATTACATTTGGTAGACCCATATTTAAATCACTAATTGAATACAAATGTTATGTTTTCAGTTGTTAAGTAATTGAAATGAATGTCTTCTAGTCATCTATTGATAAATTATTAATTCTTCCACAGAGGACTGCCTGATTAAGAGGCTGACTAAGATCAACCGCATGGACATTGTCCATCTTATTGAAACCCAGATGAACAAGTCAGTTCAAGAGCAAACATCTAGAACTTATGCAGAGATAGAGAAGACACTGGATCACAGTGAAGGTAGTTGTACTTCTCAGCACATTTAAAACCCTATCTACCGTATATCTTCTAATAGTGGCCCGTCTCTTATTGACGCCTGTTTCTAATAAACGCCGGTTTGAAAACATGTCACGACAAATAAACGCCGGTCTCCAATAGTAGCCGGCCGACCTTCGACCCGGAAGTCCCTCTGCGCTGTCGTCTTCTTCTTCTTTTTAAATTTTATTGGCGGTTGGCAAACAACTGAATGGTGCATTACCGCCACCAACTGGTATGGAGTGTGACTGGAACGTCGCTCAAAAAAGAAAAACCCTCCGTGCTGTCGTTGGTCCTCCCGCGTCTCATCACTCGGCCAGCTGTTTCCAGTCAGCCGTCATCTATGACCAGCGGTATTTAAGCTGGATGCGCGGCAACCATAGAAGTGGGATTATTACACTGAACTGTCAGCTAGCGAACCTGCTAACTGTGATTTTCTGGTCTTTTACGTCCTCTCCTCGAGAGTCAGGTGGAGAGAAGTTTCGGGGAGCACCACTCGTGCACTGGGCTACCACAGACAAGGAGACACTCGGGAGGAGGAGCACAATTTTGAACTGCATTATTTGTGAACTGTTGGAATATGTTTTGGAGCACTGTAAATAAATGCACTGTCTTTTCACTTCAGTCTAAAAACCGCACCTGGGTCCTCTTTCCCTCTCACTTCTGTGATAATTCCGTCTGAGAAGGGAATAAGAGCCAGTCTCCAACAACTGCCGGTCTCTTTTAAATGCCGGGCCGGCCGAATAATTTTTTGAATAAATGCCGGGGCTACTATTGGAAGATATACAGTGTGTGTGTGTATGTATATATTAGGGCTGGATGATTGCGTCGACGCGTAAAATAAAAAATTTGCGTCGATGCGTCATCACTTTCAAAAAAACACATGGCGGCAGCGGGTAGCGGTAACATGTCGACTTAAACCACGCCCCCCGAACACGCAGTTCTACAGTATGGGGATATTTTAACCGAAAAGGAAGTGATTCAGACTTTGCCGGCTTTTTAAGGATGAAATGGCCTATCATAAAACGACTGTAAGTTTTCAACTTTTTTACTAACGCTGGTTTTTACCCTTTAATTCATCCAGACACCCCCCACGTAGACATACACTCAGAGATAAACACCCAACCTCTGTAAATGCAAAACTAATTTAAGCTGCTTAGCAGTAACATATATCATTAGATTAATCGATGCATCGAAAAATTAATCACTAGATTCATCGATTTGGAAAATAATCGTTTTGCCCAGCCCTAATGTGAATGTGAGGGGGTCATCTGTCTCTCCTTTTGCTCTGTGATAGACTCATGAGCTGTCCACC